>WNWK01005725.1:0-115734 GCA_009830355.1 Cherax destructor | reverse complement strand
AGTATGATGAGAGTAACAGAGCGATGATTGAAACACTGGCAGAAGTGGCCAGAAGGGCTCGTGCGAGCAGGGCGAAGCTACTGATCATGGGTGACTTTAACCATAAGGAAATTGATTGGGAGAACTTAGAGCTACATGGGGGCCAAGAAAAGTGGAGAGGCTAAGATGCTGGAGGTGGTACTGGAAAATCTCATGTACCAACACGTAAGGGACACTAACAGAGAGAGAGAGGGACGAACAGCGAGACTGGACTTAGTATTCACCCTGAGTAGTGCAGATATTGAGGACATCACACATGAAAGCCCCCTTGGGCCAGTGATCATATGGTTCTAAGTTTCGAATACATAGTAGAGTTACAAGTGGAGGGGAAGCAGGAAGGGCTGCACGAATTAAGCCAAACTACAGGAAAGGTGACTACGTGGGCATGAGGAACTTCCTGCACGGAGTTCAGTGGGACAGAGCTGGCAGGAAGTCAGTAGATGAGATGATGGAATATATGACAACAATTTGCAAGGAAGCTGAGGAGAGGTTTATACCCAAGGGTAACAGGAGAAGCGAAAAGACAGGATGAACCCATGGTTCACCCAAAGGTGCAGGGAAGCCAAAACCAAGTGTGCAAGGGAATGGAAGAGGTACAGAAGGCAAAGAACCCCGGAGAATAAGGAGAGCAGTCGTAGAGCCAGAAATGAATATGAACAGATCAGAAGGAGGCCCAAAGACAGTACGAGAATGTCATAGCAGCGAAAGCCAAATCTGACCCAAAGCTGCTGTACAGCCACATCAGGAGGAGAACAACAGTCAAGGACCAGGTGATCAGGCTGAGGAATGAAGGAGGAGGTCACAAGAAATGACCGCGAAGTGTGTGAGGAGCTCAACATGAGATTCAAAGAGGTGTTCACAGAGGAGATAGAAGGGCCTCCAGAAAGAAGTAGAGGTAGGGTACACCATCAGGTGCTGGACACAATACACACAACTGAGGAGGAAGTGAAGAGGCTATTAAGCGAGCTACATACCTCAAAGGCGATGGGGCCAGATAACATCTCACCATGGGTCCTGAGAGAGGGAGCAGAGGAGCTGTGTGTACCCCTAACAACAATCTTCAACACATCTATCGAAACAGGGCAACTACCTGAGGTATGGAAGACAGCAAATGTAGTTCCATTTTTAAAAGGAGACAGGAACGTAGCACTAAACTACAGACCAGTGTCACTGACATGTATAGTGTGCAAGGTCATGGAGAAGATAATCAGGAGAGGAGTGGTGGAGAACCTAGAAAGGAATGATCTTATCAACGACGCCCAACACAGTTTCAAGGATGGGAAATCCTGTGTCACAAACCTACTGGAGTTCTACGACAGGGTGACAGCAGTAAGACAAGAGAGAGAGGGGTGGGTAGTTTGCATATTCTTGGACTGTAAGAAGGCGTTTGACACAGTTACACACAAGAGATTAGTGCCGAAGCTGGAGGACCAGGCAGGGGTAACAGGGAAGGCACTACAATGGATCAGGGAATACCTGTCAGGAAGACAGCAGCGAGTCATGGTACGTGGCGAGGTGTCAGAGTGGGCGCCGGTGACGAGTGGGGTTCCACAGGGGTCAGTCCTAGGACCGGTGCTGTTTCTGGTATTTGTAAATGACATGACGGAAGGAATAGACTCCGAAGTGTCACTGTTTGAAGATGATGTGAAGTTGATGAGAAGAATTCAATCGGACGAGGATCAGGCAGAACTACAAAGGGATCTGGACAGGCTGCAAGCCTGGTCCAGCAATTGGCTCCTGGAGTTCAACCCCACCAAGTGCAAAGTCATGAAGATTGGGGAAGGACAAAGAAGACTGCAGACGGAGTACAGTCTAGGGGGGCCAGAGACTACAAACCTCAATCAAGGAAAAAGATCTTGGGGTGAGTATAACACCAGGCACATCTCCTGAGGCGCACATCAAGCAAATAACTGCTGCAGCATACGGGCGCCTAGCAAACCTAAGAACAGCATTCCGACATCTTAATAAAAAATCGTTCAGGACCCTGTACACTGTGTACGTTAGGCCCATACTGGAGTATGCAGCACCAGTTTGGAACCCACACCTAGCCAAGCATTTAAAGAAGCTAGAGAAAGTGCAAGGGTTTGCAACAAGACTAGTCCCAGAGCTAAGGGGTATGTCCTACGAGGAGAGGTTAAGGGAAATCGACCTGACGACACTGGAGGACAGGAGAGATAGGGGGGACATGATAACGACATATAAGATACTGAGAGGAATTGACAAGGTGGACAAAGACAGAATGTTCCAAAGATGGGACACAGCAACAAGGGGACACAGTTTGAAGCTGAAGACTCAGATGAATCACAGAGATGTTAGGAAGTATTTCTTCAGTCACAGAGTGGTCGGGAAGTGGAATAGTTTGGGAAGTGATGTAGTGGAGGCAGGTTCCATACATTGCTTTAAGAAGAGGTATGATAAAGCTCATGGCGCAGGGAGAGTGACCCGGTAGCGGCCAGTGAAGAGGCGGGGCCAGGAGCTGTGAATCGACCCCTGCAAAACAGCTAGGTGAGTACAACTAGGTGAGTACAATACGAAAATGATATAGCATCAAAAGTCAAGTCTGACCCAAAGCTGTTGTATAGCCACATCAGGAGGAAAACAACAGTCAAGGACCAGGTAATCAGGCTGAGGAAGGAAGGTGGGGAGTTCATAAGAAACGACCAAGAGGTATGTGAGGAGCTCAACAGGAGATTTAAAGAAGTATTTAAAGAGGAGACAGGAAGGACTCCAGGAATTCAGAATAGGGAGGTATACTAACAAGTGCTGAATGAAATACACGCAACCGAGGAGGAGGTGAAGAAGCTGTTATGTGAACTCGATACCTCAAAAGCGGTGGGTCCTGACAACATTTCTCCATGGGTACTTAGAGAGGGAGCAGAGATGTTAAGTGTGCCACTAACAAAAATCTTCAACACATCCATTGAAACTGGGCAACTATCCGAGGTGTGGAAGCTGCCAAATGTAGTCCCAATTTTTAAGAAAGGAGACATACACGAGGCATTAAACTACAGACCTGTGTCACTGACGTGTATAGTATGCAAAGTCATGGAGAAGATCATCAGGAGGAGAGTGGTGGAGCACCTAGAAAGACACAAGCTTATAAACGACAACCAGCACGGTTTCAGGGAAGGAAAATCCTGTGTCACAAACCTACTGGAGTTTTATGACAAGGTAACAGAAGTAAGACACGAGAGAGAGGGATGGATAGACTGCATTTTCTTGGACTGCAAGAAGGCGTTCGACACAGTTCCTCATAAGAGGTTAATGCAAAATGCTAGAGGATCAGGCACACGTAACAGGAAAGGCACTGCAATGGATCAGAGAATATCTGACAGGGAGGCAACAACGAGTCATGGTACGTGACGAGGTGTTAGAGTGGGCACCTGTGACGAGTGGGGTTCCAAAAGGGTCAGTCCTAGGATCTGTACTGTTTTTGGTATATGTGAATGACATAACGGAAGGGATAGACTCAGAAGTGTCCCTGTTTGCAGATGATGTGAAGTTAATGAGAAGAATTAAATCAGTCGAGGATCAGGCAGGACTACAAAGAGACCTAGACAGGCTACAAGCCTGGTCCAGTAACTGGCTCCTTGAATTAACCCTGCCAAATGTAAAGTCATGAAGATCGGGGAAGGGCAAAGAAGGCCGCAGACAGAGTATAATCTAGGTGGCCAAAGACTGCAAATCTCACTCAAGGAAAAAGATCTTGGGGTGAGTATAATACCGAGCACATCTCCTGAGGCACACATCAATCAGATAACTGCTGCAGCATACGGGCGGCTGGCAAACCTAAGAATAGCGTTCCAATACCTCACTAAGGAATCGTTTAAGACTCTGTACACCATATACGTCAGGCCCATACTGGAGTATGCAGCACCAGTTTGGAACCCACACCTGGTCAAGCACTTCAAGAAATTAGAGAAAGTGCAAAGGTTTGCAACAAGACTAGTCCCAGACCTAAGGGGATTGTCCTACGAAGAAAGGTTAAGGGAAATCGGCCTGACGACACTAGAGGACAGGAGGGTTAGGGGAGACATGATAACGACATATAAAATACTGCGAGGAATAGATAAGGTGGACAGAGACAAGATGTTCCAGAGAGGGGACACAGAAACAAGGGGTCACAATTGGAAGTTGAAGACTCCTATGAGTCAAAGGGATGTTAGGAAGTATTTTTTCAGTCATAGAGTTGTCATGAAGTGGAATAGCCTAGAAAGTGACGTAGTGGAGGCAGGAACCATACATAGTTTTAAGACGAGGTTTGATAAAGCTCATGGATCAGGGAGAGAGAGGACCTAGTAGCAATCAGTGAAGAGGCGGGGCCATGAGCTATGACTCGACCCATGCAACCACAAATAGGTGAGTACACACACATACACACACACACACCCCACACACACACACACACACACACACACACACACACACTATCAACAATCTTCAACACATCTATTGAAACAAAGCAACTACTTAAGCAAAAGTAGTGTCAGTTTTTAAGAACGGAGACAGACACGCAGCATTAAACTACAGATCAGTGTCACTGACATGTATAGTATGCAAAGTCATGGAGAAGATTATCAGAAGAGTGGTGGAGCACCTAGAAAGGAATGCGCTTATTCACGACAACCAGCACGATTTCAGGGAAGGAATATTGTGTGTCACAAGCATACTGGAGTTTTACGACAAGGTGACGGCAATAAGACAAGAGATAGGTTGGTCAGAGATGAAAGAACAATGGCATTTTCTTCCCAGCATTTTAATGGTTTTTCTTCTTTAGACAATAATGTCATTGCTAAATATATTTATCTAATTCTGATTTTATATGTTTGGTGTAACAAGAACACCAGCGTGTTTATCTCTGGCGCTTTGTTGTGATTTCGTAAAGGATCCTTTGATTTACTATTAATGAGTTTCGAGAGTTGAGATTGTTTGGACATTTAGAGAGAATTGATAAATATAATATGACTAGGAAGGTGTATAAATCCAGGATGGAGGGAAGAACGGGTAGTGGGTCGTCCTAGGAAAGGTTAGAGAGACGGGGTAAATGAGGTTAAGTGCTAAGGGCTGGTACATACAATATACTTATATGAGTGTGTTAGAGTGAGTGAAGACAAGTGTTTTTTCTATGATTTTGTTCGCTGTTCTAGTGTGAGTAAGGTAACATTTATGAAGGAATTCAGTGAAAGTGGTTAGCTGAACTCGAGTCGTGAAGGTAGGAAGTGCAGTTCCCACTCTCTGAAGGAGAGGTGGGGATTTCATGGGTTAGAAGGTCATCTGAACTGTGATGTCAGCATGCATCTGGCAAGACAGTGGTTGAATGAATGACGGTAAAAGTGTTTTCCCTTTTTTATCGAGTCATTCTTGCCCAGACGGTGTCAAATAAAGACCAATATTGTCTTCTGTATTCCTGTGCTACGACTCACAGGTATATAAGCTCAGGTTACACAATAAATTAGCTGCTAAAGCGGTACTAAAAAAGTAAAAATCGTCTCTATGAGACGACCCATTATTTTGGGAATCGAATGCACACGTCTCACATATAACCATCTGCTTGTATATGGTCCTCTTATTTGTTTTGCTTGTGTTGCGGAACTGACTGTGGAACATATTTTCACAGATTGCCAATGATTTACGTCAGTTTGCTATTCCATGAGAGGCGCTTCTGATACATGGTTTAATGGACGTTAATGGAGTATTTGATATTTGTGTGATATCGGTAGTCAGTATATACCAGCCGGTTCTCGGTTGCTCTGAATAATGTACCTTAACTTTTTTTTTCCTTGATTACTTAAGAATCTGTCTTGCTTTAAATAGCAAGTTTGACGTTAATTTCTTTCAATCCTTTTTTGAGGTGTATGATAACATCATTCAAATTATCTAACATTTGACAGTTTAAAATTTTATCCCTCCTCCTTTATCTTCACTTATCACAGTGATGCTGTTACTTGAGGCAAACTTTCTTACGGCGAGAAAACATCGTTTTACGCACTGCTTGTGTGGCAGCTTCAGCGAGGTGAACCTCACGAAGTCCATCAATGAATTCCCATTTTTAGAATCGGAGTTCTTATGCCGGTAGTCTTTGGTGAACAATATAATAAACTGTTTCTCCTTAGCGAACTTCATGCCCAAGCTAAGGGTCGAACTTCATGCCCAAGCTAAGGGTCGAACTTCATGCCCAAGCTAAGGGTCGAACGTCATGCCCAAGCTAAGGGTCGAACTTCATGCCCAAGCTAAGGGTCGAACTTCATGCCCAAGCTAAGGGTCGAACTTCATGCCCAAGCTAAGGGTCGAACTTCATGCCCAAGCTAAGAGCCACTGCCTGGGTTTTGAGCAGGTCGCTCCTGTCTGTCTCAACTACTCGACCACTACAACAAGGTCCTGGATGCTCTAGAAGACAAACAGAAGGCAGATGTTATATACACAGACTTTGCAAAAGCCTTCGACAAGTGTGACCATGGTGTAATAGCACACAAAATACGTGATAAAGGAATAACAGGAAAAGTTGGTAGATGGATATATAATTTCCTAATAAATAGAACACAAAGAGTAGTAGTCAATAATGTAAAGTCTGAGGCGGCTACGGTGAAAAGCTCTGTTCCACAAGGCACAGTACTCGCTCCCATCTTGTTCCTCATCCTCATATCTGTCATAGACAGGGATATTAGACACAGTGCCGTGTCTTCCTTTGCAGATGACACCCGAATTTGCATGACGGTGTCATTCATTGAAGACACTGCAAGACTCCAGGCGAACATTAACCAAATCTTTAAATGGGCTGCAGAAAACAATATGAAGTTCAATGATGAGAAATTTCAATTACTCAGATATGGAAAACGTGAGGAAATTAAAACTACATCGGATTATAAAAAAAATTCGAACCACACAACAGAGCGAAAAACTAATGTCAAAGACCTGGGAGGGATCATGTCGAAGATCTCACCTTCAAAGACCATAACATTGTATCAATCACATCTGCTAGAAAAATGACAGGATGGATAATGAGAACCTTCAAAACCAGGGATGCCAAGCCCATGATGACACTCTTCAGGTCGCTTGTTCTATGTAGGCTGGAATATTGCTGCACACTAAAAGCACCTTTCAAGGCAGGTGAAATTGCTGACCTAGAAAATGTACAGAGAACCTTCACGGCACACATTACTGCGATAAAACACCTCAATTACTGGGAACGCTTGAAGTTCCTAAACTTGTACTCCCTAGAACGCAGGCGGGAGAGATACATGATCATATACATCTGGAAAATCCTAGAGGGATTAGTACCAAACTTGCACACCAAAATCACTCCCTATGAAAGCAAAAGACTCGGAAGACGATGCAACATCCCCCAATGAAAAGCAGGGGTGCCACTAGCACAATAAGAGACAACACAATAAGTGTCAGGGGCTCAAGACTGTTCAACTGCCTCCCAGCGTACATAAGGGGGATTACCAATAGACCCCTGGCTGTCTTCAAGCAGGCACTGGACAGGCACCTAAAGTCAGTACCTGACCAGCCGGGCTGTGGCTCGTACATCAGTTTACATGCGGCCAGCAGTAACAGCCTGGTTGATCAGGCCCTGATCCACCATGAGGCCTTGTCCAAGACCGGACCGCGGGGGCGTTGACCCCGGAACCCTCTCCAGGTAAACTCCAGGTATACTCCAGGTAAACTCCATGTATACTCCAGGTAAACTCCAGGTATACTCCAGGTAAACTCCAGGTATACTCCAGGTAAACTCAGGTATACCAGTAAACTCAGGTATACTCCAGGTAAACTCCATGTATACTCCAGGTAAACTCCAGGTATACTCCAGGTAAACTCCAGGTATACTCCAGGTAAACTCCAGGTATACTCCAGGTAAACTCCAGGTATACTCCAGGTAAACTCCAGGTACTCCAGGTAAACCAGGTATACCCAGGTAAACTCAGGTATACTCAGGTAAACCAGGTATACACTAGAAACCCTTGAAAAATGTTCTTCCTAAAGTGTATATGCTGGAGCCTCCATTAAGTGTACATATAGTAGAAATGAGGTGAGATAAAATACTACTTTAAATTTTGGAAATCTATATTCAGTGACTGGACAGACTTTAAAGACTACACATAAACAAATCCAACAAATGTTTCCACTGTAAACGCAACTAATCTATCAGAGGAGCTTCAAAAACAATTATTTTTATAACAAATTTTTGAGTAACCTTCGTGTGTGTAACATGTACAGTACCTGTACATGTTACATGTACAGTACCTGTACATGTGGATTAATATTGTTTTTCCTGAAACGTAATACGATATTCAGCTGATATTCTAAACTATGTAAATTAAAATCAGTAATTTTCTTACAAATTCAGCAACTTTTATAAACGTTGAAGCGAAAAAGTTGACAAAAATCTAAATTAACCTCTTTCATACAAGTGTATATTAGTACACATCTAAAAAATGTGATACAATATACATTGTACACAGAGGCAAATCTCTTGGCTCCATCAGCACAAATATTTGATTTGTTCGACAAAGAAATTCGATGCTGTTTTCTTATATTTGGTGCATGTTAACAGTCATTGTTCCCACCAATACATTGTTCCCACCAATACATTGTTCCCACCAATACATTGTTCCACCAATACATTGTTCCCACCAATACATTGTTCCCACCAATACATTGTTCCCACCAATACATTGTTCCCACCAATACATTGTTCCCACCAATACATTGTTCCCACCAATACATTGTTCCCACCAATACATTGTAACCAAAAGAAGAAAAACTCACCATTACATACGCCAGATATGTACTTCTTTCAGTACTCAAAAATAACTTTCAAATTACACTTGGAAATCCATCATTCCCACTTGCTTATTACAGTGTAACCTCAGAGTGTAACCTCAGAGTGTAACCTCAGAGTGTAACCTCAGAGTGTAACCTTAGAGTGTAACCTCAGAGTGTAGCCTCAGAGTGTAACCTTAGAGTGTAACCTCAGAGTGTAGCCTCAGAGTGTAACCTCAGAGTGTAACCTCAGAGTGTAACCTCAGAGTGTAACCTCAGAGTGTAACCTCAGAGTGTAACCTCAGAGTGTAGCCTCAGAGTGTAACCTCAGAGTGTAACCTCAGAGTGTAACCTCAGGTTCAGCTAACCGGTTTCCCTGTATACCTTTTCCAAGGAACAAATTATACTCAGAAAAAAGCAACCCTTTTATCATCAATTAAATTGCCTTTTAAAATACGCAAAATTGCCTTTTAAAATACGCAAAATTGCCTTTTAAAATACGCAAAATTGAAGGTGAATGTTTTTAACCGAGTTCCTTTTCTGAATTGGATGAGAAACATTAAATGATTTACAACTAAAAGAAACACAGGAAAGTTGAGATAAGTATATAGTTTAGGTGGAGATCTCCCTGCCATCCTAATTATTAGATAAAAGAAGAAAACACTAACAATCTTGGTTGACTCAAATGTATAATGTTAGCAAAATTTAAAAATAAAAATAAGAAAGATAATACTTGAGAATAATGTGATCATCTTTCCTGCTATTACTGTATACACTCCTCTCTAAAACAGGGTCGAATTTATCCCCATTGGTATTGCGGTATATTTTGTATAAACTAAAGTAAAGCATCTTAACACAATTAAACATTTTTTTTATATTTAGTTTCAACTCTATTTAAAGCATTATTTTTTTTTTCGTGTTGATTCATGTCAGTTCAATATACTGACTTCAGGAAGTGGTCAGCCTGCCAGATGCTTCACGGCAAAACTAATATATATTTCAGTACTCTATTACTACTTTACACGTCATTTCACAAAACCACGAGACATAAAACACTTGTGTTCCAGAAGAATGTATTAAAGGTTTCAGAATGTATACTAGTATTGATGTAAAACCATCATAATATTTCTGCACACGGGAAGAAAAATGATATTAACAGCTGAAATAATCTCAAGATGGCGTTAGGAGGCAAGTGTTTACAAGAAGACTATTACGAACACAGGTAATGAATGACCTGTGACCTGGTCGTAATGGCCTGTGACCTGGTCGTAATGGCATGTGACCTGGTCGTAATGGCCTGTGACCTGGTCATAATGGGATGTGACCTGGTCGTAATGGCCTGTGACCTGGTCGTAATGGCCTGTGACCTGGTCGTAATGGCCTGTGACCTAGTCGTAATGGCCTGTGACCTGGTCGTAATGGCCTGTGCCCTGGTCGTAATGGTCTGTGACCTGGTCGTAATTGTCTGTGACCTGGTCGTAATGGCCTGTGACCTGGTCGTAATGGCCTGTGACCTGGTCGTAATGGCCTGTGACCTGGGCGTAATGGCCTGTGACCTGGTCGTAATGGCCTGTGACCTGGTCGTAATGACCTGTGACCTGGTTGTAATGGGGTTTGGAGCAAAACAAACTCAGCAGATAGACTATAATGTATATTTACCTTCACTCAGTATATACAAATATGTATACTAGAGTTTTAACTTTTTTTACAACGTAATATTCCTGTACCTTAATCAATTGAACTTTTGCCTCAAAGCAAATAAATGACCTTTCGTTTCAATATCTTTTTAAAATAATGTCACCCCTAAATGTCACCCCTAAATGTCACCCCTAAATGTCTCCCCTAAATGAAAAAAAAACGAATAACGAAAACAAGTAACTTGAATGCATCTTTCATGTAATATTAATAACAAATAAAACAGCTTACAACATCATTGTTAAGATGCTTGTTCATATATTACTACTTATTGCTTAGAATAAACCGAAGTTGCAGTTTGTTTTTGTTTCTGCAGGCAGTGTACAGTTCCTGTTGTTGTTGTTGATTCGCCGGTACTCCCCGGTCCGGGGCTTTACCAGATGGTGACCCGGCCTTGGGAGGAAGTACAAGTACCCCCTCATCGAGCCCTCACGGGGCTCGTAGGGAAAAGCTAGGCCTCTCTGGTCTGCCATCTTCCCCGCCCCAGAGAGGCTGACGGGAAGGGCAGTCTTGCGAGCTGCAGATAGTAGCAAGCTCCAGCTTTGGCACCTACCCTGCCTAAAAGGGCTGGGCATGGTGAATCTCAGCTCAAAGTTTACAGTTCCTGCATAACTTTGATTGCACGTCCCAGCACACTGATAACTTCTTGCTATATTGAGTGCAGACGGCTCCTGCTTCGTGATTTTTCAATGAGTTCAGTAAACCAATAAACTGCCCAGGTGTATGAAATGAACCTGCATATCTTCTCCAAAGTCTTCCGTCTTGTTGGTATGAGAATGATTGCAAGAATAACTAGAATGGCTCTTAATTCCACCTCGCATTGCTGATGTTTGGAATTTTTCGAGAGCTAATCTAAGGAAAGTGCCCTTTTTCTTCAAAGAATCTAAACACTGGTGTTAGATGGAACAAAAACTTCATATCATCTCTCCATCCTGATTTATGGAGGATCTCTTCTGTTCCATTAACAAACTGTGCCTTTAGTTCCTCCTAATTCTTCACCAGTTGGGATACAAATGGATATTCGATGTTTGGAGAACTGGTTACAGCACCAAGATTTTCATCCATTACTAAACTGAGAATCCTGTCCAGAACGTGATGCTGACAACTGATAAATTGTGGTTTGCTAATCCCCTTCTCTGAGAACATTCATTTCAGTTTGACAAAAGCTCATCTCTTTTTACCTGTGTTAAAGTTTGTTGTATCAGCAATGATCATCTTTATTGCATTCCATAAGTTATATTCAATAATAACTTTTGTCATTCATTCAGAAATAGTTTCAGCCTCGCCATCTTTCAAATACAGTACATCAAGTTTTACTTCTGTTCTTTCATTTTTAAGTACAAATACCTGATACTCATTTTCCTCAATGTCTTTCCATCGAAATGTAAAGACCATTATTCCATTTGTAACTTTTCAATCATTTCCTCCTTCAATTTAGGAGCCTCTTTGTATGTTGACTGTAAATTGTTGCTTCACTTGCGGTAGCAATGTCAATGACATCAAATGACAACTGTTTGCACATCTTGGTGTCTTTACTTGTTGATACTTTTGTTGATGTCACCAAACTGGTTGCAACTTTACTTTTGTTGTGTTTTCTGGTTGGTGAAGTAGCACTTTCATCTTCATCTTCGTATTCGCTCCCTTCACCTTCACTACCACTGTCACTCGATGCCATTTAGTAATTTTCTTAGTTGCTACTCTTGATTAGTAAAGTAAATATATGGTGATTCATATTTTTCATTAATTTTAGTTGCCAAATAATACTTTCCTGAAGTAATTCATTATTTTTATTTAGGGGTGACCTTTTTTTGAAAACAGAGGAATTAGGGACTTTTTCATTCTTTTTAAACAAAAGTTTACCTATTTATGACACAGAAGATGTTTTATTTGGAAAAAAAAGATATAACCCAAATGTACACTATGTACAGACGGAATAATAATAAGTGTACACAATGGTGACAGATGGCAAAAGCAAAAGCCAGAGAGAGAGCACCTACTCAACCAGCAGGTAGGCAAGTCTGCCAAATGCTGACTGCAAGTGAACCACATTCCTCACATGCATTTTGCGGGATCGCCTGTGATTGGTCAATGAACCAAAGTACTGACGGGCACCCTAATAATCAATAAACCTTAGCACCGGTTATCTGGTTGTGAGGCAGGCCTATATGGGAGTGTGACATACACCGAATAAATTGTAACATGCTCTTTGCATGCCACAAAGACACTCATAAACAAACATTTGAAAGTTAATGTTGTTCTCTGGGTTATACGGCCAAGGATGTTTACCGAAAGTGGCCCAGATGACACCCTCAGTGGCCCAGATGACACCCACAGTGGACAAGACAAAGCTCGTCTCTAGCGACAACTGGGCCCACACTGAGTCTCTCCGAGTGTGGTGTTGCATTTCAGTTTTTTGGTCGTCTTGAAACATTGTAGATAGGGCATGTAGAGTAACTGATCGTGGTTCTCTAAGGTGAGCACTTGAACAGCTCTACCACCAGAGTGTTAGTAAACAACACAGCTCGGGAAGAGAGGAAACCGCGAAGCAGGAGGCGAGTTGAGGCGTGTTACCAGTGTATGAGAGAGCTGTTAGAGGCGAGTTGAGGCGTGTTACCAGTGTATGAGAGAGCTGTTAGAGGCGAGTTGAGGTGTGTTACCAGTGTATGAGAGAGCTGTTAGAGGCGAGTTGAGGCGTGTTACCAGTGTATGAGAGAGCTGTTAGAGGCGAGTTGAGGCGTGTTACCAGTGTATGAGAGAGCTGTTAGAGGCGAGTTGAGGGTGTTACCAGTGTATGAGAGAGCTGTTAGAGGCGAGTTGAGGTGTGTTACCAGTGTATGAGAGAGCTGTTAGAGGCGAGTTGAGGCGTGTTACCAGTGTATGAGAGAGCTGTTAGAGGCGAGTTGAGGCGTGTTACCAGTGTATGAGAGAGCTGTTAGAGGCGAGTTGAGGCGTGTTACCAGTGTATGAGAGAGCTGTTAGAGGCGAGTTGAGGCGTGTTACCAGTGTATGAGAGAGCTGTTAGAGGCGAGTTGAGGCGTGTTACCAGTGTATGAGAGAGCTGTTAGAGGCGAGTTGAGGTGTGTTACCAGTGTATGAGAGAGCTGTTAGAGGCGAGTTGAGGCGTGTTACCAGTGTATGAGAGAGCTGTTAGAGGCGAGTTGAGGCGTGTTACCAGTGTATGAGAGAGCTGTTAGAGGCGAGTTGAGGCGTGTTACCAGTGTATGAGAGAGCTGTTAGAGGCGAGTTGAGGTGTGTTACCAGTGTATGAGAGAGCTGTTAGAGGCGAGTTGAGGCGTGTTACCAGTGTATGAGAGAGCTGTTAGAGGCGAGTTGAGGCGTGTTACCAGTGTATGAGAGAGCTGTTAGAGGCGAGTTGAGGCGTGTTACCAGTGTATGAGAGAGCTGTTAGAGGCGAGTTGAGGTGTGTTACCAGTGTATGAGAGAGCTGTTAGAGGCGAGTTGAGGCGTGTTACCAGTGTATGAGAGAGCTGTTAGTGTTGCCACTATGGGAATTTTATGCATAAGAGTCCTTCGAATTTTTTTATGAGCATGAAATTCCTGGAAAAGATGAGTTAGAGAGAGAGAGAGAAGATCAGTGGAACATAGTGAGTGGAAATAAATGGAATAAAACATGGCGGCAAAATAAATGAATATATAGATCAAAAAGGTACAATATTGTGACTGGAACAATACACAAAAACCTGCACATGGGAGCGAGAAGATTACGACTACGTTTCGGTCCGACTTGGACCATTTACAAGACCAAGTCGGACACTACGTAGTGGTAAGCTTCTCTCTTCTATGTGCGGGTTATTTGTCTATATAAATATATGTAATGGTTGAGGCAAAGAAATATCATATTACCGATAAAAATAGAAAAAAAAAACTGGACTCTGTAAAGAAAAGAATATTCCTTCACATATTTAGTAGTATAATAAATACAGGTGGAGGCCGGAAACTAATAAAGAGGAGTGTAGGCAGGAACAAATAAATATGAAGAGAAAAATGAAAATAATCCACAGAGAGGAGCAGGAAATACATATTGGGTGTTTCCGAACGAGAAATGTGTTTACCTTTGCCCACTCTGAGTTGCAAACCATCGTAAAGTAGAATGAGTTGCAACATGAGCTTGAAACTCTCCTTTATAACCAAGAAGAGATTGCCAGGTTTAATGAAGGTATAAACAGTACGGAAAACAGATTAAAGAAGCTGGTCCAAGTACAGTGAAGTTCCTGAGTGAGGTGACTATAAACAAAGAGCCACTTCATCTTGACACAGTCACTATTATAACACGTACCTGAAATTAAAGGCAGGTTGGCAGACACCAAGCTTCAGAAGAGGTAATATCATCCTGTCATACGAACAGGCAACGAAGCCTGTGAAAAGTTTAAGAATCTAAGAGGACCGCTGGTCATTTTCCTGTCTTATGAACATGAAAGGCAGCAGTAAACTCCTATAAACTTCTACCTACTTTCTCAAACACTGACTGGTTATTATAAAATATCATTAGAAGATTTATTATGATATCACTAGTGAATATCTTAAAATACAAGTGGATGTTCTGTGCCATCACTGGATTTTATATACCATGTGTATATTTTTTTTATGCTTTCCCCATTCTTTATTTGCTATTGTTTGTTGCTGTTGTTACTAGTGTCTACCACTAACAGAGGTTACCAGTGATCGTCGTGGATATTGTATGTAGTAGCGAGTCAATTACTGTGGCTACTGTGTATCCTCTCTTAAATGGCTAGGTTGTGTGTAGTGCGGGAGGTTGAGCTAGTGTTTATGGTGGCTAGTATCTGTCAAGTTTAGTGTCGGTCTAAAATAGTGTCTATCATGTTTAGTATATGTCGAGGCTTTTCTCTGCCGTGGCTCATGTATCACCATCAGTGTTACTGTCGTTGTTAATGTGTCATCACCAGTGTCACTGTCATTACTAGTGTGTTACCACCAGTGTCATTCTCGTTGCTAGTGTATCACAACCAGTGTCACTGTCGATGCCAGTCTGTCACAACCAGTGTTACAGTTGTTGCTATTCAGTTACCATCAGTGTTACAGTCGTTGCTAGTGTCGATCATGGGCAGTGTTTGTTGTGTCCGTGTGTTATTAGGTATCCACAGTGACTCTCGTAGCCACTGTCTGTCGTGGCCGGTGTGTATGGTCTGTCTCTTATGAATAATGTTTGTCATATTTAGCATATTTCGTGATCAGATAATTTCGTAGGAAGAGTATCCGTCATTCTAGTACAGGTAGTGCCCCGTGTCTGTTGTGGCTTCTAAGTCTGTCATATCTAGTATTCTTCTTAACCAGTGTCTGTAGTAAACAGTATTTGTAGTGTAAAGTTTGTGTCGTTGAGAGTTTGTCGTAGCAAGTGTCTGTCTTTGGTAATGTTTGTCGTTTCCAGGAAAAGGGCCATGGCAAATATATTTTGTATTCAGTATCTGTCGTGGACACTGTATGTCGTAGTTACTGTGTCGTCGATAGTGTGTGCTTAGGAAAATGTATATGGTAACTTCTGTCTGTCTTAAGCAATACGTACCAAATTGTACTCATTAAATTGTAGTTTCAGGGGTCGATTTTCAGTCACCACCCTGGCTGCGTGAGCCTTATCGTACCTAGTTCTAGAACTATGTAAGGATCCTGCCTCTTCTACATCGTTGTCTACGTTGTTCCATTTTCTGACACTATTCTGTGTTTCAGTATTGTTAGCCTTGTGTTCTTGTAGTGGTTGTTCGGTTCTTGTGAACCTCAGGCAAAATGCTTGGTACTGTTCTTACCACAAGGTTCTCTTTCAAAGAGGTTTACAACTTTTGTCTCCCTTAAGTGAACTCTGCTTTTACAGTGTCTACCGAAACCAGTATCTGTCAAAACCAGTGCTTGTTATAAACTGTGTCTGTCAGCCTGCAGAGCCGGCCCTAGGAGGTGCGGGGCCCAATTTGGAACAGTTTTGGTGGGCCCAGTGTATGGAAAGCAATCAAACTGTGCGCATAAAAAATGCATGCGAGTTAATAGAGCAACAGATGTAAGCTACATTTTAATATAAAATTGCATACTTGTCAGCCTGGAAGTAACAACCAAAATTTGTATATCACCTCTGACAAGTACATAGTCACATACCACTTGATTTAGTGACTGTGAAATGATTTATTAAAAATATTAATTTTTTTTTGTTGAGGAAAAAAAATCAGAATTTAAGTGCACTGTTGGCAACCAATTATCTTTTTTGGACTTCTAAAAATCACTTAACATTCAATTGGGAGCAATCGGTCCAGTCGGCTTAAGGCCGGACCTGAGAGCATGTATCTGTTGGAACCAGTGTTTTTCCTAACAAATGTCTGTCATAATCTGTGTTTGTCATAGCCTGTCTGTCATAACCTGTGTCTGTCATAACCTGTGTCTGTCATAACCTGTGTCTGTCATAACCTGTGTCTGTCATAACCTGTGTCTGTCATAACCTGTGTCTGTCATAACCTGTGTCTGTCATAACCTGTGTCTGCCATAACCTGTGTCTACCATAACGAATATCTCTCATAACCGGTCTTTATCATAACTATGTCTCTCATAATGAGTAACTCTCATAACCACCGCCTGTCCTAACCAGTGTCTGCTACAAAACGTTTCTTATCTGTCATGCGACGCATCAGCTATTAAAAACTGATTTTCGCATTTGTTTTATTATAATTAGAGGAAGGTGTTAAACCCATAGCAGTTGTAAATGGAAGGTGTTCAGATTCTATACAAAGTAGTGGAAGATAAGTCAGAATCGTTGTATCAAGATGCTCTTTCAGCATCAAAGCAAAAAAAAATTCAGTATAATGTAAAATAATACTGAACCATTTGGAGACTAAAAGCGGCAGAACGATGCCAACACACCATTAACAATATTAACCTTCTTCTAAGTAAAGTATACGAGGCCAACACACCATTAACAATATCAACCTTCTTCTAAGTAAAGTATAGGAGTGTTTAAGATCTGAAGGCGATCACAGGAAGTTTTCTCTAGCTCTCACACAGAAACAAAATCCGGAAATTGCCTATGTAACATTGTCCACAGGTTTAAGTGAATCTTGCCATAGGTACAGTACGACAGCATATTGAAAATTTGAACCCGGTCGAATATAGCGTTCTCGAGTAATAAAAGAAAAGTTGAGAAAAGAAAAAATTTTGCTTAGAACTTCCGAGAAATAGGAAAATCTACCATCATTAAACTTAAAACGAGAATTTTTATTTTACAGTTGTGTTTTTAATTTATAATATAATTAAGATACTTTGCAGTACCTAACAAAATATAAGAAATGCTAAGTTGATGAAATTGCTTAAAAAAATAAAAAGCATCCAACTCATAACCCACACAGCTCAAAATCAATGGAAACATACTTTTAACTAGAGGTATTTTGATTGTTGCTTGATCTGAACAAAGTTTCCCCGTATCCACGAGCCCAGTCACTTGCGATTGGAATAGTGCAGAGTGATGATTCAATTAAATATTTGTGTTGAAAATTTGAAGGGATTGAGAAGAGACATTCGTAAGTCCTTATATGAAAACTCATATATTGTATCCTTCATGTGTGGGATACAAGTCTTTGTGTAGACTAGACTTATAACACGGAATTACTTTCATGTACTTATATGGTTTAACAAAATATTGTGGAATCATCACTAAATGAGGAAGATCCACAACATATTAAAAATTTAAGGTCTGGCATCTACAAACTTGATAATATTATTCTCCAGAATATTTGTCATAATCATAGAGGAGAAAATATTTTTCAAAAGAATAAAGATTGTTTTTGTCAAAAGAATAATGTCTTTAACATTACACATATGTTGGAGAAGTGAATGTGTGTGAGTGTTTTTTTTTGAGTCTCCTTCATGCAGTGGACCAATTTCAAGTTTGCAGTATACAGGAAGGCAACCAATGTTCTTATACATTACTACTCAATTCAGGGAACCAATGTAAAGAAGAGTGTGCTCCTCAATGTGTTTGTAAAAGCCTTACGAGTGTGTAACCTCGAGCTTCTTGATGAGAAAATTTATAAAAATCTTTGATATCATGATGAGACTATGGTACCCTAAGGAGTTTGTAGAAAAGGCCTAGATAGCAACTTGGAAGACTTATTAAAGAACTGAATTTAGAATGGCCCCACAAGTGAAGAATATGTTAGTACTCCCATACAGTGAGAATCTATGGGTTTTGGTAGAATGCAATAATATTATTCAACATATAAGTAGGTGTCTACACAGTAGGGTGCAGCGGCTGCAGCATATTTTATGTTGGAGAGACGTGTAATCTTCTGCAGGTGAAGTTAACACAACAGAAGCACTCGATTTGAACAGCCCATGAATGTTATGCCATATTTAATCACACTTGCAGATGCAATAGTCCGGCAAAATGGTCGAAAACCTGAATTATAATTCCTAGTGAATCTTGGCTGGAAACTAATCTCTTAGAATCAGTAATTATAAAACATGACAACATTTCATCATGTAATAATAGCTTAGGCTTGTTCAAACTAGATATGATTGAGCATAAGAACATGATCTTGAATACGGTAATTTCACAAATGCTTGTGACTGCCTTAAATGCCTTGATGACAATGGGTGTTTTCTGTATACTAAAAAATGCGATATTTTTTACTCTTAGTTATACCTTCACACTTACTGTGTTAGAACGAGTCTATCAACAGGTTGCAGGGTATTTTTTTGTTTTTCAGAAGTTATTTTCCGCCAGCTGTTACCATTTCTCTCTTCATCCCATGAATCACAACTGCTTTACCCACTTTCCTTCTAACCACTGCCTCATGCACCTCCCTGACATTTATATCTGGCTCTTCCTCACTCCTAAAAGATGATATACCTCCCTGTCCAATGTATGAAATGATTGCCTCGGTATCTTCTTCAACATTAACAACTCTTCAAAATATTCCCTCCATCTCTCCACTACCTCAACCTCCCCATCTAAACACTCCACTCTTTTGTTTATGACTGTCAAATATATTTGTTTTCCTTGGCGTTTTCAGCTTATTAATCTCACTCTAGAACTTTTTCTTATTCTTTGAGAAATTTGTTGACAAAACCTCACCCATTCTCTAATTTGCTTTCTTTTTACACTAACTCTTAACCTGTTTTACCTCCCTCTTAACCTCTCTTTTACCTCCCTCTTAACCTCTCTTTTACCTCCCTCTTAACCTCTGTTTTACCTCCCTCTTAACCTCTCTTTTACCTCCCTCTTAACCTCTCTTTTACCTCCCTCTTAACCTCTCTTTTACCTCCCTCTTAACCTCTGTTTTACCTCCCTCTTAACCTCTCTTTTACCTCCCTCTTAACCTCTCTTTTACCTCCCTCTTAACCTCTCTTTTACCTCCCTCTTAACCTCTGTTTTACCTCCCTCTTAACCTCTCTTTTACCTCCCTCTTAACCTCTGTTTTACTCTCAATATTCTCCAATTTTCTTTTATCACATCTGTTTTGTTAAATGTCTCATATGTTAACTTTTTCTTCCATACAATTCTCTTCCCCTCGTCATACCATCAATCGCTTCTCTTGCCTCCTTCATCCACCAACTTCTACTTCACAGTCTAACACTGCATTCATAAATTACCCCATACCTTTTTTGTCCTCTTAATTACCAACATTGTTTCTACACTAGATATTTCCTGCAACAGTTGCTTATATCTAACCCTAACTGACTCCTCCTCAAACTTTCATCATTATATGGATGACCTGTGATGTGCTTTCAGTTTATCTAACTTGTGTTGCACTTGTACCATGAGCTGTTGAACGTCCTCTCCGGGACGGCTCCCATTAACTTACAATATTCTACTTGTACCCCATCAAATTCTTACTCTCACTGTAGATACAACTAAATATTATCTGATATATTTGTTGTGTCTATAAAAACACGCACTTCCAAACGTCTAGCAATCAACATTTTATCTACTAATACAATAGTCTCACAAATTGCTGCCATTAAATAATATTTATTACCTTTTAACAAACCTCTTTCTATATAAAGTTCAATTAAAGTCCTGAACTATAATTTACTCCTGGCACCCCCAACTTTACGTACTGTATCTTTACAACAGTTTCTCCCACTTTAACATTTAAGTCCCCCACAACAATTTATCAGTAGGTTTAAAACTCTTAAACACTTGCTTATCATCTCCTAAAAACTTTCTTTGTCTTGTACACTTTCTTCCTCTCCAAGTGCACCAACACTTAATATAACTCACTTTTCGCATCCTACCCTAATTTTAATCTACATTATTCGTGAAGGAATACATTTATATTCATTCTTTTACTTGCATAACTGATCATTCCATTACACCGCTACCTCATCCTTAGCTGTAATTCTCTCAAGTGTTCCCAGTCTCTTACTGCTTATTTCTCCCACTGAAAAATATCTTATCCCCTTCAGATGGATTTTAATAACAATAATGATAATAATAATAATAATTGTGGATTTTTTTTTATAATTTTTTTTATAATTATTAATATAATGTAATATAAATGTTAAGTTTTGTTTTAGTTTTTTTTATTGATAACACTTATATACAAATACAATGTTTTCCACACCAATATACAAGTACGCCTTACACAAACTTTGACATACAAAACCACATAACAATAACCCCAAACTCATTACATTAAAGCACCAATAACACCTATTGGGCACCCAAACATAAACCTAAGTGTAGATTCCACTGTACCATCAGCAAGGTACAAGTCTCAACCCACCGCCTCGTCACCACAAGTCTCAACCCACCACCTCGTCACCACAAGTCTCAACCCACCGCCTCGTCACCACCAGTCTCAACCCACCGCCTCGTCACAACAAGTCTCAACCCACCGCCTCGTCACCACAAGTCTCAACCCACCGCCTCGTCACCACAAGTCTCAACCCACCACCTCGTCACCACAAGTCTCAACCCACCGCCTCGTCACCACAAGTCTCAACCTACCGCCTCGTCACCACTCAAACTACACACATACCCAACATACCATCAACCACATCTACACACAACAACTTAACAAACTATATACATCAATCCAACAATGGATTACATAAAACAAACAAAAAAAACAATACATTCCAAAACCCAAAATCCTAATAAAGATATGTACCTTTGCAATGATACACAAAAACATTACAAACATAAATAACATGTCTGACTATAAAATTTAAACCCTTTCCCCAATTAAATCAACAAATAACACCAACCACAAAACCCCTCCCAACACATCCCCCCCTTTTACCCCAACCCTATTAACAACCATACCCCAATCATTCTCCACATGCACACACATATTTAAACAAATAAACATAAAAATATGTGCTACCCAACCGAACATAAAAACAAACCTCACACCATATTACACCATTCCAACCTCATAACATGAGGCCATTGCTAAGAATAACCAATAATATCAGTATACAACATATAAGAACAACACCATCCTACCACTCTAAATAATGCGTTCATTAACACACAAAAAACTTATCCTTACATGTGACTCATGGGCAACCCCTCATATCTATGCCCATCACATAAAGAAAAAGTTACTACCACACACAAAAACAATAATATGAAAATGTGTAAAAAATTATCATCCTGTAATCATTCCAAGAAGATACCATAACCTGAGGTCCACCTAGGACCCCCTTACGTTTACACCCAACTCTACACCATTAACATTTAGACAGACAATTCCGAAGCAAAAGCACCTCAGCCTATAACCCATTGAAAAAACAACCCCTCCACCTGACGTCCTATTAACTGAACCCCCCTACCCCTCCCTTCCAATCCTACCCACTCATGCCCGTCCCCCACCTAACCTCGACACCACCCTCACCCAACCCCTCCTCCATACCCTCCTACCCTATCCCACCCCTCACCCCTTAAACTATACACCGTCATGTCCCTGTACGCCTGAGAAAAAGCCCCCTCCCATGCTCTACCATATAAAGTCTTATTCCTACACTTAGTCCTAAAAAAAGCCTCTCTCAAAGCCCCTATATGCTCCCTCCCCCCTTATCCCTGAGACACCAAGACAAAAATATATAATCCAAAACCAAATATGATAAACTCCTAGGTGTGCTGTCTGAAAAACGACCAAGTCCAAACTCAAAGCCCTTAAAACAGAAACCTGTCCCTCACCTATCTGTCTCAACACCCCCAAACAATTCCCTCACCCCCTGCAAATCACTACAAAAATAGATAACGTGATACGTCGTTTCCATTTCCCCACACCTACTACATACCCCATCACGTACGACACCCATCATAAATAATTGCGCTATCGAAGCTAAACATCCCTCCAAAAACCTATACCCTGTCTCCCGTACTCTTGGTTTCAATTTTAATTTATGTAACCACCTCCAAATACTTACCCAATCATACAGAGGATAAACCCCACTCCCCTGCACTACCCTCCCCTCAAATCCCATCCTATCCAATCTTTTAACCCTACTCTTTCCAGGCTCCCTCATCACCATTAAACCCCTCAATATCGCTTCACACAACAGGATGTCTTTCCCCTCCCACCATCTTCGTACCTCCTTTATTACCAACCCCACCTGTCGACCCCCAACTCCCCCTCTCCGCAAAAATTCATGCCTCACGAAAATGCTACGCAACCTACACCTCAACGGTATCAGCCCCAGACTCCCCCACCTCTTGTGTGTTTCCACAACCTCTCTGCTTACCCAGTGCCTCCCATGCCCCCATATAAAACTCAGTACTTGACCCAACAATCTCCTCACGTCCACCTCCAATAAGGGATACACTACCGCCCGGAACCACAATTTACTATATACCAATACATTAACAACTATGACTCTCTGCAATAAGGTAACCTCCCCCACACCCCAACCTCTCATCCTCCCAATAGCCCCATCTACCACTGTCCTGGAGTTCACCTCCCTCACCACAACCGCATCAGCACTAAAAAATATACCACAAATTTTAATCATATCCACACAGCTCCAACCTCTTCTTAACCCCAACGTACTGCCACACCAGTTACCTACCTCCAATAATTTTGATTTTACCCTGTTGACTCTCATCCCTGTCCCCGTTCCAAACCATTCTACCAAATCATTCAACCTACCCAATTGCCATTCCTTGCTAACAAAAATCGTTGTATCATCAACGTAACCAACTATCCCCCGCACCTCCTCCACACCCGCAGCTACCTCCCCCAACTCTTTCTCCACTAATCTTTAAAATGGATCCTGTAAATGAGCAAAAAGGATCTGCGACAGAGGACAACCCTGCCGCAAACCCTTCTTCATTTCCACCACACCTCCAACCTTCCCATTAATCTGCACCCTTATCAAAGCACCTGCATACAGCGTTCCCACCCATCTCACCACCTCGTCCCCAAAACCTTGTCTCCCCAACACTTCCAACAATATGTCTCTATCTACCCTATCATATGCCCTCTGCCAATCAAAACCTAAAACCCCTTCCTCCTCCTCGCTATTTTCAACAAACTGTTTAATATGTCTATGCCCTGTTTGAATACTCCTTCCTGGCACCCCAAATTGTCCCCCATGCAAAACTCCCCCTAAACGTATCTTAATTCTATTTGCCAATATTTTCGCGAAAATTTTATAGTCAGCAGTTAACAAAGCCAAACCTCTATAATCACTTAAACCTACTGGTGAATCTCCCTTTGCCACCAAAACAACAACCCCAGTCCTCATTGATTCACCCATAAAACCTTCCTCCCGCAACCCATTAAACAACCGAACTAAAACCCCTTTCAAAGCCTCCCAATGAGTCACATACAAATCCCCCAGCAACCCATCTACTCCTGGCGACTTCCCCAACCTCAACCCCAACACAGCCTCTCTCACCTCCTCCTCCAAGATCACCTCCCCACATTCCCTCTCCTCCTCCACACTCAACAACCTACCTATACCCTTCAATAACTTACCCCGCTCCGTCTGATGCACCTCTCCTGTCTGATATTAAACACGAAACCATCCTTCAGCATACTCCCCATACCCTCTGTCGTTCACAACACCCTCCCCTCCTGATATCTTTCCACCCTCCCCTCTACCTTCAGCGAAGATATCAACATCCCCCTCCTACGCGTCTGAAAATTCCTTAATACCACTTTCGATACCTTGTCACCCCACAAAACCTGCTCCATTCCACTCCTAACCTGTAAAGCCTGAAACCTTTCCTCTTGCAAATCCCTTAACCTTCCTCTCAAGTCCACAATCTCTGCCCTACCGCTTATTCCCCAATCCCCAACCTGATAATCCCTCAACAACCTCAGCAACCCAGCCATAAAACTTCCGGATTTCCTCCTTTCCAGTCTCCATCCACCATCGTACAACCCCATCCCGCATTCCCTGCCCCTCCTTCCACACCCTCCCCCACCATTCATCAAAAAGCTCACTCCCACCTTTCCTTTCCAACAACCTTGTATTCAATTTCCAATAACTCTTATAAATACGCACCACTCCTTCCCATCCTCCTTCAAACAAAACCCCTCTATGATCCGAAAAGCCCACGTCCACACAATCCACCTTCCTAACCTCAACTAATCTCGACACATATATTCTATCCAGCCTAGCCGCGTAATCGTTCCTCACAAAAGTGTAGTCAACCAAACCTCCCCTATCTCCCACCACGTCAACCACCCCCACCGCACCCAACACACCCCGTAATGACTCCAACACACACCCTCCGCCCCCCCACGGCTCCACATCCCTGACCATAATCACACTATTCCAGTCACCCGCAATAATGGAAACCTGGGCCAATCCTCGGACAGCATATACCAACTCATTATTGACAAAATCATCCTTCACCCTCCTATTACTTACAGCTGGCATATACACTCCCAATAAACTCACCTGCGTCCCACTCCCCTCCCCATTTACCCTGACCACGCGTCCACCAACGTCCTCCCAAGACTCTAATTTGAAAGGACTAGTCTCACGTATGCCTACCAAAACCCCTCCCTTCAAAGCCCGAGCATCACTAGCAAAATCCTATACCCCTTAACCTTAAGATCAGAACCCTTCCTATAATTATGCTCTTGAATGAACACAACATCTACCTTCCACCTACTCAAAGTAACCTCCACCCATTGACGCTTAACCTCATTCCTAAGACCATTAACGTTAATAGTTACACACCTGAAATGTAAGGCTGAGGTTTTCCCTTATGCTTCAGTACTCTCTTGTCGAATTTAGTTAATACCTCACCGTCCCTCTCCCCTCTACCCCTCCCACCCTCCTTAGCCTCCCCTACACCTCCAGAACCCTTCGATTTAGCACCTTTTCCTTGTACTACGTCAGCCCACACTTTTTTTCCTGATCGTTGGCCAGCTGTCAACAATTCCTCCGTAGATTCCTCCCCAGGCCTTTTCCTAGACACACCCCTCTCCTCAAGTAATTCCATCTCCTCTTCCCTATGTACCTCAGCTTCCACCACAGTTACATTAGCAACAGACACTTCCTGACTCTCATGCACCATCCCTAATGCCCCTAGAGGCTCCTGTGAAGGACCACCTTGCTCCAAATCTGACACTTCCTCCATTGACAGAGGCTCACCCTGTATGAACTCTCGTAAATTTCTCAATAGCTCAGCCTCTTCCCCAGGCAATCCCTGCTGCTCACCATCCGTCGCCATACTATGCACCTGCAATGCCTCCGTTGGCACCTCCTCCTCCCCGTCCGCCGTTCTCCATGTGGTCCACCTCCGCACTCCAAGACTGCCGCACCACGCCCTCCTGTCCTCCATCCACTCGTTGCCCTTCCGTCTGTATAGCTGATTCCACCTCCGTCCTTCCTCCGACCTCCACACCGGTCCCCACGTCCTGCTTCCGCCGCACACATTCCGCCGCAAAATGTCCCTGGAGGCCACACAAATGACAAGTACGGGCTTGCTCAACATATGTCACGTAAATCTGTGTGCGAAAATCAGTTATTAAGACATAAGACGGAATTGGTTGACGCAACGTCATCTTCACAGAGTAAGTCCCTTCGAGCATACCAGCGTATGGCCCGTTACCCCACCGTCCGACAGTTACGGCATGTACTATACCGTATTGTTGCATAACACCAGTCACATCACATTCCGTCGCCTCGAATGGCACATTTCGCAACTTTATCCACTTGTATTGCGCAGACACATCACGGACACATACCTCCAGGCCCGTCATGACCTTCAGCCGTTGATCCTGGAATTGATCCACAATCCGATGATAAGCAGCAGTGCATGCAATTTTAACAAAAATCCTGCGCGCCCCATTGAGTGCAATCCCGTAAAGTTCAGAATGCTCAATGCACAGCACAACTCGCAAAATCGCTGGCAGGATCACTTCAGCATTTGACGGGTACACCGCTCCCAAGAGTACTTCAATCCCGATCGTGTTTACCCTCCGCCTATACCCGTCCGCCATTGTAGGGTATAAAGATTGGGTTGTGTTGATGGCAAGGCAGTGTTGGTGACACAGGTGTGGAGGGTTGTGTAGATGGTAAGGCAGTGTTAGTGACACAGGTGTGGAAGGTTGTGTAGATGGCAAGGCAGTGTTGGTGACACAGGTGTGGAGGGTTGACTGCTGGTCGTCTTGGCTCTTTATCAGACCCCAGAGGAGAGGTCAAAAAAAAGAAAGCTGAATCTGGGGAGTACTGCCTAGGTGGCCGTCTTGAGAGGTAGTGTTGCCTCTCTCAAGGTGGCCGTCTTGAGAGGTAGTGTTGCCTCTCTCAAGGTGGCCGTCTTGAGAGGTAGTGTTGCCTCTCTCAAGGTGGCCGTCTTGAGAGGTAGTGTTGCCTCTCTCAAGGAATTTGGAAATCGGCCGAATCTTCAAATGAAATTAATTAAGGTGTAATAGAATCAGTGTCGTCGGAAATTAGTGAAGTTCACACTACATGAAATATAGGCCTCCCAGTGTATTAATTATCACTACAGTTATGTTAATTTATATTGGCCAATTTGAATTACTTACCAAAAAGGAGGCGTTAGGATATAACACCAAAATCTTAATTTAATGAGTAATATTGAATGTCCTTTATACCTTTTTCTAATCATGTAATTGATTTGTATTTATATAAACTTACACAAGCAAATTACTCAGGTCAAGTAAATATTATAATATACAGTCCACTTCTAATATGTCAGTCTTACTGGCATAAATTTTCAAATATTTTTAAGAACTATATTTTCTAATAATAATTTAAGGTTCATAACGTGTAAGACATGATGACCTGAGAAGGTGGGCACGAGGGAGGGATATTATTGTGACCTGGTGACCTTAAAGTCCCACTTGACTCTTAGCTACATCAATATCAGTGTAAGGTTTGATGTACCAAAGTTTCTTCACAATTATGGGGGTGAAATGTTAATTCAGGACATTGCCTATAAAATTTACCGACATAATTTGTCACAATAATAATAATAATAATAATAATAATAATAATAATAATAATAATAATAATAATAATAATAATAATAATAATAATAATAATATTATTATTATTATTATTATTATTATTATTATTATTATTATTATTAATCATAATGTGCTAATTAATTTTTTTCAGTATTGTATGATGAAATATGTTCTTGCCAATACATTAGATAATTCCTGACAGTTGTTCCTTCTTAAGTAAACTGAAGTAATGTTAATAAATTGGTTTACATTGATGTGATGAATGTCAAAAATAAACTTCCTTTCTAAATATTAAAATATTTTTATTGAAAATTATATTTTTATTTCTTCGGTTTTGGAGCTTCTTAACTATACCTTTATCATACACTGTTATCATACACTGTTATCATACACTGTTATCATACACTGTTATCATACACTGTTATCATACACTGTTATCATACACTGTTATCATACACTGTTATCATACACTGTTATCATACACTGTTATCATACACTGTTATCATACACTGTTATCATACACTGTTATCATACACTGTTATCATACACTCTTATCATACACTGTTATCATACACTGTTATCATACACTGTAATCATACACTGTTATCATAAACTGTTATCATACACTCTAATCATACACTGTTATCATACACTGTAATCATACACTGTTATCATAAACTGTTATCATACACTCTAATCATACACTGTTATCATACACTGTTATCATACACTGTTATCATACACTGTTATCATACACTGTTATCATACACTGTTATCATACACTGTTATCATACAGTTATCATACACTGTTATCATACACGTTATCATACACTGTTATCATACACTGTTATCATACACTGTTATCAATACTACCTGTTATCATACACTGTTATCATACACTGTTATCATAATACACTGTTATCATACAACTGTTATCATACACTGTTATCCTGTATACACTGTTATCATACACTGTTATCATACACTGTTTATCATTACACTCTTATCATACACTATCATCACTGTACATATCATACACTGTTATCATACACTGTTATCATACACTTATATACACTTATATACACTGTTATCATACACTCTTATCATACACTGTTATCATACACTCTTATCATACACTGTATCATACACGTTATCATACACTGTAATCATAACGTAACACTGTTATCATACACTGTTATCATACACTGTTATCATACACTGTTATCATACACCTTCTAATCATACACTGTTATCATACACTGTTATCATACACTGTTATCATCAACTCTTATCATACACTGTAATCATACACTGTTATCATACACTGTTATCATACACTTTTATCATAAACTGGTATCATACACTGGTATCATACACTGTTAGCATACACTGTTATAAATTCTTATCATACACTGTAATCATACACTGTTATCATACACTGTTATCATACACTGCCATCATACACTGTTATCATACACTGTTATCATACACTGTTATCATACACTGTTATCATAAACTGTCATCATACACTGTTATCATACGCTGTTATCATACACTGTCAGCATACACTGTTATCATAAACTGTTATCATACGCTGTTATCATACACTGTCATCATACACTGTTATCATAAACTGTTATCATACACTGTTATCATACACTGTTATCATACACTGTTATACACTGTTATTATACACTGTTATCATAAACTGTTATCATACACTGTTATCATACACTGTTATCATACACTGTTATCATACACTGTTATACACTGTTATCATACACTGTTATCATACACTGTTATCACACACTGTTATCATACACTGTTATCATACACTGTTATCATACACTGTTATCATACACTGTCATCACACACTTTCATCACAAACTGTTATCATACACTGTTATCATACACTGTCATCATACACTTTCATCACAAACTGTTATCATACACTGTAATCATACATTGTTATCATACACTGTTAGCATACACTGTTATCATACACTGTTATACACTGTTATCATACACTGTTATACACTGTTATCATACACTGTTATCATACACTGTTATCATACACTGTCATCATACACTTTCATCACAAACTGTTATCATACACTGTTATCATACACTGTTATCATACACTGTTATCATACACTGTCATCATACACTTTCATCACAAACTGTTATCATACACTGTAATCATACATTGTTATCATACACTGTTAGCATACACTGTTATCATACACTGTTATACACTGTTATCATACACTGTTATACACTGTTATCATACACTGTTATCATACACTGTTATCATACACTGTCATCATACACTTTCATCACAAACTGTTATCATACACTGTTATCATACACTGTTATCATACACTGTTATCATACACTGTAATCATACACTGTTATCATACACTGTTATCATACACTGTTATCATACACTGATTTCTCTTTAGAAAACGCCGTATTTTACTTTGCAATTTTTACATCCTATTGTATATTTTCATATTAAATTAATATTTTTGGTATAGTGAATATTTTCATGTACTTCCTAACACCATTCACATTATGAAGTCTTGGTTGTGTTGCAGATAAGTGGTGGGCCCTAGTGACACCTCTGCTGGACCACTGATGAGTGGTGGGCCCTAGTGACACCTCTGCTGGACCACTGATGAGTGGTGGGCCCTAGTGACACCTCTGCTGGACCACTGATGAGTGGTGGGCCCTAGTGACACCTCTGCTGGACCACTGATGAGTGGTGGGCCCTAGTGACACCTCTGCTGGACCACTGATGAGTGGTGGGCCCTAGTGACACCTCTGCTGGACCACTGATGAGTGGTGGGCCCTAGTGACACCTCTGCTGGACCACTGATGAGTGGTGGGCCCTAGTGACACCTCTGCTGGACCATTGCATCATGTTCCTATTACTTTTCTACTTTCTACTGCCTTCTGGTAAGATTAAACCCTTGTTTTATATACGTATATGTATAAATGCATACGAACATAAAAAGATACATTCACACTATATGTAACTTGTAAAACTTGCGATTTTTGCTTAAATGGCAACGCTAGCCGAATAAGGCAAGCGAAAATTTTAGTAAGCAATAAAATCACACATGACGCTCTAACCCATGGGTCCACGCAATTCTACAAGAACCAAGCACCTAGCAGAGTTAGGTGTTTTACCTTGATCCGAGCTACTCCCCGTTTGGTGTACTAACCTCACGAGCAGTAAATATAAATATATATATATATATATATATATATATATATATATATATATATATATATATATATATATATATATATATATATATATTATATATATATATATATATATATATATATATATATATTGTAACACGAACAGTGATATTAATCAATAGCAACACGAGCAGCCTATATATCAACTGTGGCTTGGCCAAGACTCGATCCTGCTTTCCAATGCCCGCCTTTATAGCGTCACCAACTGTAATACTTCTGCTTCGTCAAACACCACAAAGTTTCATGGTACATCTACTATTCTCAATCCCCCTCAACACCATATAGTCTATATACTCCCAACTGGAAGACAACTGTGCACATAAAATGCTGAATAAACATAATAGACTGAAGCAAGCAAATACATCATACATTCATATGGAAATACGATAATGTAAGAGAGTGAACATTTACGTGGTCATGCAAGTCTCTCTGGTTTGCCACTTCATGCTCCTCATCAAAGGCACTTGTTTATGTGCAGGGTACAACTTCATGACCTGGTATGAGCAGGGTACAACTTCATGACCTGGCACGTGCAGAGTACAACTTCATGACCTGGCATGTGCAGGGTACAACTTCATGACCTAGCATGTGCAGGGTAACACTTCATGACCTGGCATGTGCAGGGTACAACTTCATGACCTGGCATGTGCAGGGTACAACTTCATGACCTGGCATGTGCAGGGTACAACTTCATGACCTGGCATGTGCAGGGTACAACTTCATGACCTGGCATGTGCAGGGTAACACTTCATGACCTGGCATGTGCAGGGTACAACTGCTTTACCTGGCATGTGCAGGGTACAATTTCATGACCTGGCATGTGCAGGGTACAACTGCATTACCTGGCATGTGCAGGGTACAACTTCATGACCTGGCATGTGCAGGGTACAACTTCATGACCTGGCATGTGCAGGGTACAACTTCATGACCTGGCATGTCCCAAATTTTCCTCTGCAATCAAATTAATTTACCCTATAAAGATTAAATTAACAGGTATGGGAAACAGATAATAGGAGATCCAAGGCACTCAAGCGAGCAGCTGTGATGCCAAGGCACTCAAGCGAGCAGCTGTGATGCCAAGGCACTCAAACGAGCAGCTGTGATGCCAAGGCACTCAAACGAGCAGCTGTGATGCCAAGGTACTCAAGCGAGCAGCTGTGATGCCAAGGCACTCAAACGAGCAACTGTGATGCCAAGGCACTCAAACGAGCAGCTGTGATGCCAAGGCACTCAAGCGAGCAGCTGTGATGCCAAGGCACTCAAGCGAGCAGCTGTTATGCCAAGGCACTCAAACGAGCAGCTGTGATGCCAAGGCACCCAAGCGAGCAGCTGTGATGCCAAGGCACTCAAGCGAGCAGCTGTGATGCCAAGGCACTCAAGCGAGCAGCTGTGATGCCAAGGCACTCAAGCGAGCAGCTGTGATGCCAAGGCACTCAAGCGAGCAGCTGTGATGCCAAGGCACTCAAACGAGCAGCTGTGATGCCAAGGCACTCAAGCGAGCAGCTGTGATGCCAAGGCACTCAAGCGAGCAGCTGTGATGCCCAGGCACTCAAGCGAGCAGCTGTGATGCCCAGGCACTCAAGCGAGCAGCTGTGATGCCCAGGCACTCAAGCGAGCAGCTGTGATGCCCAGGCACTCAAGCGAGCATCTGTGATGCCCAGGCAATCAGTAAACCACTTTATTATGCAATACATTTATATTTATATTTAGCTTTCTTAATTCTTGTTTCTCCTTAACTTACATTGTCTTTTCATTTTAATCTTTTTCTCATATTGATACATTTTTCATCTCTTTTTCTCTTTTCTACTTTATATTCTTAATTTTAATCATGCATATTATTCTTATGATAAATCAAAATGCACTCCGGGTGTCATCCCCTCATATTGATCTTTCCCTTAAAGTTCTCCACCCTTCATTCCCTCATATTGATCTTTCCCTTAAAGTTCTCCAACCTTCATCCCCTCATATTGATCTTTCCCTTAAAGTTCTCCACCCTTCATTCCCTCATATTGATCTTTCCCTTAAAGTTCTCCACCCTTCATCCCCTCATATTGATCTTCCCCTTAAAGTTCTCCAACCTTCATCCCCTCATATTGATCTTTCCCTTAAAGTTCTCCACCCTTCATCCCCTCATATTGATCTTTCCCTTAAAGTTCTCCACCCTTCATCCCCTCATATTGATCTTCCCCTTAAAGTTCTCCAACCTTCATCCCCTAATATTGATCTTTCCCTTAAAGTTCTCCACCCTTCATCCCCTCATATTGATCTTTCCCTTAAAGTTCTCCACCCTTCATACCCTCATATTGATCTTACCTAAAGTTCTCCAACCTTCATCCCCTCATATTGATCTTTCCCTTAAAGTTCTCCAACCTTCATCCCCTCATATTGATCTTTCCCTTAAAGTTCTCCACCCTTCATCCCCTCATATTGATCTTTCCCATAAAGTTCTCCACCCTTCATTCCCTCATATTGATCTTTCCCATAAAGTTCTCCAACCTTCATACATCAACTCCACCATTTCTGACTATTCTTTTTGTTTTATCTTCAGTAGTTTGTGTCCTTCTTGGTGGTCTACTTCAATGTAACTACTAAGGCAGTGCCAGCAAGGATGCCACGCTAAGATTTTCGGGGTGTATACGGCTGGTTAAAATAATTTGTAAATGCTTCAAAACAAATCTGAGAAAAAGGAAATGAAAAAGTTTTAATATTTATTTTGACTTAGATGTAAAAGTTTCTTCTTTATTTTGTAAATCTTTTACTCAATAGTTAGGTATTACGGTGCCAGCCACTTTACTAGTACACACAGTTACTGTCATGTGTAATTAGCAGGTGTGTGTGTCATCGCTGTGTAATTGGTAAGTGAACTGAATGATGTCATTGGGAAAATATTTGAGTGTTTTGTCTAAGATATAAATCTTGCTTGACTTAAGAACAAATACTTAAGAATCTAGTGCAACTCTTATGCTTCACTAAGTCACTCATTTACGTCTGTCAAAAATTAGGCAAATTTCCCTTATTTTCCTACACTAGGTATCATTGTTGGGTATCCTTAGGCTTTACATAAAATTATGATTCAGTAATTTTATAGACCTAAATAAATATAACTTTAACCTGTTGCATTTTGATATTTTGTGAATGTTTTTTTTTTTTTTTTTAACTTTGGTGACATTGTAAAAGAAGGGAATACTTAAGGTGAGCCACGGAGATTTTTAGAAAGGGGAAATAGAATACAAAAGATTGAGAACTAAGGAAACCAAAAGCAGAACCCCACTACCTTGCATTTTGTTGTGTCTGGTGTGATGCTCCCTTGAGAAGCAGACAGGAGATAAAGTTTTGTGGGGATTTTTAACCCGGATGGTTAGCCACCCAGGATAATCCAATAAAGTCAGTGCGTCATTGGGATCTGTCTGTCTTATTTCCATTGTGGGAATTTAATCTTCTATCCCTGGGTGCTACCCACAACAGTCTACTAACACCAGGTACCTACTTACTGTTAGGTGAACAGCGGAAGAAAGTGTAAGGACACATGACCAACGTTTCACCAGTGCCGGGGAGCGATCTTCGGTCCGTCACTGTGTGAGCTGAGGGCGCTACTACCGAGCCACGAACAACCATAAACTAGCGGTCTTTATCGCCTTCTCCCTAAGAACACTCTACTCACAATACTATATTCTACATCCACTTCTAATGTCGCTGCAAATCTGACTGGGGATTCCATTGCTTATTCTATTGCATATTGCACTCTACGTATGTGTTGATACACTGTAACATTCTTTGTTGATACACTGTAACATTCTTTGTTGATACACTGTAACATTCTTTGGTGATACACTGTAACATTCTTTTTGATACACTGTAACATTCTTTTTGATACACTGTAACATTATTTGGTGATACATAACATTCTTTGGTGATACTTGATAACATTCTTTGGTGATACATGATAACATTATTTTGTGATACATGACAACATTATTTTGTGATACATGACAACATTCTTTGGTGATACACTTAACACTCTTGATACACTGTAACATTCTTTTTGATACACTGTAACATTCTTTGGGGATATATTGTAACATTCTTGGGTGATACATGATAACATTATTTGGTGATACACGATAACATTCTATGGTGATTCATGATAACATTCTTAGGTGATACATGATAACATTCTTTGGTGATACATGATAACATTCTTTGGTGATACATGATAACATTCTTTGGTGATTCATGATAACATTCTTTGGTGATACATGATAACATTCTTTGGTGATACATGATAACATTCTTTGGTGATACATGATAACATTCTATGGTGATTCATGATAACATTCTTTGGTGATTCATGATAACATTCTTTGGTGATACATGATAACATTCTTTGGTGATTCATGATAACATTCTTTGGTGATACATGATAACATTCTTGGTGATACATGATAACATTCTTTGGTGATAATGATAACATTCTATGGGATTCATGATAACATTTGGTGAACATGATAACTTTAGGTGATACTGATAAATTTGTGATCTGATAACATTCTTTGGTGATCATATAACATTCTTGGTAATTCATAAACATTCTTTGGTGATACATGAAAAAAAATTTGGTGACACATGGTAACATTCTTTGGTGATTCATGATAAAAAAATGGTGATACATGATAACATTCTTTGATAAAACATTCCAATATTCTTTGGATATATAATGGAACATTCTTTGGGAGATTCAATGTAATAATATGGGTAGACTGTCCCGGAGCTGAATTTGGAGCTGGACTTAGATCAGGAGTTGAGCCTAGAGTTGAAGTTTTTGTGTGTCATCTTTGCATTCGCTTCGCTATGGTCAGCATTGCTATCGTGTGAGTATTCTACAGTTGTACCGTGCATAGCAGCTACAGCGTGTTATGTTGGGGTTAATGCCACCTACCCGAGTCAGACGATTAGTGTCTGAGTACACTCTCCAAAACCTGCCCATATTCTCTCTACAGCGTTGTTGGCGAATTGCTCGCGCTATTGGTATTGACTATCAACTGTCCCTCACAGCACCGCAGTTGCTTGATATTATAAGGACTAAATTGAAAACTGAAACTATGGCATATCAGACTAATGTTTCTCCCGCTACAGGAGCTGTTAACAGTGGGTCACCATTAAGGTATCTACAAAATAATGGGAGATACAGAACTCCTGAGCAAAACCAGCAGTCTCATGAAGTCACAGGTGTGGGTTTATCTACAGGCGAGTCTGCTTCATTGGCGCTTGAGTTAGCCAGACTCAATCTTGAACAAACTAAAAAACAACGTGCATTTGCTAAGGAGGAGTTTGATAGAGAGAAGGAGAGGAGGCAATTCCATCGGACTGTAGATGACTTCAGTTTACAAAGGGCAGTACAGTTTGTTCTTCGTTTTGTTGAAGCAGAGCCTGAACAGTTTTTTGAAGCATTTGAAAACCAGGCTCGAGCTTAAAGGTTTCCTGAGGTTCATTGGGCAGCTTTGGTGCATACTGCGTTGTTTGGTAAAGCACAACAGTTTACGTCAATTCTCAGTAATGAAAACTTTGATAACTATTGCATTGTAAAAACCACTGTTTTTGGGGCTTATCAATGTATTCCTGCCAAGTATAGGAAAGAATTCAAACTAGGCAGAAGGCAGCTGGGTCAGTCTTACGTTGATTTTGTAAGTCAGCAAACCAGGGCTTTCACAAAGTGGTACAAGGCAAGTGGTTCAGTGGTAGAATTCTCGCTCGCCATGCGAGAGGTCCCAGGTTCAACTCCCGGACAGGCCCCCATATTACAACCTCAGGTTCTAAGGCATGTTATCCTGAGTGTAAAAGGGAGCTTGGAGCAAAGAAACACAGTAGAAAATGCTTTGAATTGTATTTCCTTCACCAAGTATATTTATAAGGCTTTATACAACTTATGCACACTATATACAAATAGAGAAGTATTAGTGCATGCCACGGTAGTCAAGGCCAAACAACAGCCAAGAGACAGAGACAACCGTATGACAACCAGCACAGGGTGGGAATGACAATGGCAAACATGTGAGTGGAATCCACGTCACCTTTACAATTGCCAGACCCACATTATGATTGGTTGAACCAAGTTGTGGATTTGGTGATGGGGCCCCAATTTCCAAACCCTTAACAAGATGGTTCGCTGGTTGGTGAGGCAGCTTATGTGGGTGTGTTGAACATGCTCCAAATAAAGGGAATATACTCTTTGCATGCAACACCTGGTATATACCTGAAGGTGTTTCGGGGGTCAACACCCCCGCAGCCTGGTCTGAGACCAGGCCTCGCTGTGCATCAAGACCTGATCAACCAGGCTGTTACTGCTGGCCACACGTTAACCGACGTTCGAATCCCAGCCCGACCGCTCAGGTACTGACTTTAGGTGCCTGTCCAGCGCCTTCTTGAAGACAGTCTGGGGCCTATTGGTAATCCCCCTTATGTGTGCTGAAAAGCAGTTGAACAGTCCTGGGCCTCTGACACTTATTGTGTTGTCTCTTAGAGTACTCATGGCACCCCTGCTTATCATTGGGGGATGTTGTACCCCTGCTGAGTCTTTTGCTTTCATAGGAAGTGATTTCTGTGTGCATATTTCAGACTAGTCCTTCTAGGATTTTCCAAGTGTATATTGTCATGTATCTTTCCCGGTTGAAGTCAAGGGACTTGAACCGTTCCCAGTAATTTAGGTGCTTTTTGAACTTATACGTGCAGTAAAAATTCTCTGTATATTCTCCAGGTCTGCAATGTCGCCTGTTTTGAAAGGAGCCATTAGTGTACAGCAATATTCCAGCGTAGAGAGAACAAGCAATATGAAGAGAATCCTCATTGGCTTTGAATCCCTAGTTTTGAAGGTTCTTGTTATCCATCCTGTCATTTTCCTAGCAGATGTGGTAGATACATTGTTGTGATCTTTGAAAGTGTGATCCCCTGACATTACTACTCCCAATTTTTTTACTCTATTGTGTGATTGTAACTTGTTTAATATTCCGATCCAGTTTTTATTTTTCTCGAGTTTACTATTGAGGACTAATTGAAATTTGTCTTCATTGAACTTCATTCTGTTCTCTAACACCCATTTAAGGACTTGGTTAATATGCGCTTGGAGATTTGCAGTGTTATGTAAATTCTTGTATCATTAACAAAGCAGGATATGGTGCTGTGGCTTACATCTCTATCTGTGTCAGATATGAAGATGAGGTAAAGGATGGGAGTGAGTACTGTGCATTGTGGAACTGAGGTTTTCACTGACTTTTCTGTGTCTATTACTTTTTGCATTCTATTTGTTTGGAAGTTATAGAACCATCTACCAACTTTCCTATTATTGCTTTATCACGCATTCTGTGTGCTATTACACCATGATGACGCTTGTCGAAGGCTTTTTCAAAGTCTGTGTATACTACATCTGCATTTTGATTGTCCTCCAGAGGACTCAACACCATGTGAGAGGCAGGAGCGACCTGCTCTAAACCCATGCTAGCAGCCCTAGGTTGTGCATTTCATAGGTGTCCAGGTTGTTGGCGATATTGCTCCTTAGAACCCTTTCAAAAATTTTATGATGTGGAACGTTAGTTCTATCAGTTTGTAATTCATTCCAATTGCGTTACTGCCACCTTGTTGAAGTGGTACTATATCTGTTGTTTTTAGGTAGTGTCGGATGACCCATGTGTCTATGCTCCTTCTCCATAAAATATTTAAGGCCAGTGAAAGGGGTTTCTTCCAGTGTTTGATGAACACGAAGTTCCCCGAGCTTTGGCCTGGGGCAGAGTGCAGTGGCATGTCATTTATTACTTGTTCAATGTTCTCTGGTGATAAGATTATATCAGAAATTCTTGAATTAACCAGATTTTGAGTCTGTCATAAAAAAAAAAATTTAGACTGAATCCTTTACCGGGCACTCCTAGGAAAATGCTAATTTCGAAATGTATTTCCTATGAGTGGATAGAGTATCTCAATATAAGGGAAATGAGTCCATATAAATGGAAATAAAAAAATAATATTTCGTTCATTAATATTCGAGGACCGATTTTACTCGGTCCCTCCCTTTAAAGGGTGTCAAAGTCTGAATGTTGCAAATTTGCAATTGTTAATAAACACTAAATAAATATTTTTCTATTTTATTATACAAATAGACAATATCAAAAACATATATGGAACTTGTTTACAAACATTTTGTAAGTATAAAAAAATATAAAAATGAACCAAAGAGCAACATGGACACATTGCAAATTGATAAAACTTTCAAGTCCCATATTCCTGAATTTCCTGTGAAAGAACAATCATTCTAGATCACTAAATGCTACAATAAAGGCTATGAAGCAATTTATTTCCTTCTTCATTCATAGACTTACTTTGCATACGGCACAGGAAAATGAGGATGTGACATGATTTTTCACTTTGCTGCAATACTTCATGTAAATATCTTGCCTTGCACTGTCCAGTGACCTAGCGTTTTATCAAACCTATCATTTTTGTCAAACCTCACACTGTCATCAGGCCTTTCTGCACGTTGCTCCTGCACTGGAGATGTCAACAGGTCATCTGGCTCTGGATCTGAGTCATTTTCCTCCAAAACGCAGAGATATTTGGACTTCTCTTTGGAGGAACAACCATAAAACAATTTCTCATTGATCTGGAATGACAATAAAAATGTTCTGTACACACCCAGACCACTACAGAATTCATATATTCATTAGAAATTTTTATATAAATATTTATTTACTGAAATTACTGATTGGGTATGATGGGCAGGATCGACCGCACTCGGTCCCCTTTTTTTCCACTTTTTTCACTTGCATGGTGCACTCACATTATGCTTCACAAAGACTTTATATATATCTCAAAATATGTCTAAACTATTTATTTAAACACTAGACACATCAATCAGTACTTACCGACATTGTAGAGAGTATAATCGCAGTGTATATGAGTGTCAGTAGAGGAAAAATCCGGCTCTGGGCAACACCAAGCTACAAGTGTTTACATTTTGGTCTCTCAACCAATGGGAACTGAGCAGACGCCATCCCCACTTATCTGGAGCGACACACAGAAGGCTTGTGATTGGTCAGAAATAGAGAACAGGAACCCAGATGCGTGGTGGGAGTAGGAAGACACGCTAAAAAAAATAACATGCGTTCGGGACCGAGTATACTCGGTCCTGCCCTGTAAAGGGTAATGACTCTCAGAAGGTGAGTCATATTGCGACTTTAGGGTCTCACTCATTTCTTTGCTGGCATCTATGTAAGTCCCATCTCGTCTAAGTAGAGGTCCAGTACTGGATGTTGTTTTTTCCTGGATTTGGCATAGGAACAGATTTTTTTTTTCATTTATGGTTTCAAGTTCTCCTGTGTTTTTTGGCTACTGTATGATTCTTAGATGAAACATGGTAATAATACACTGGAGACATGGTGATACATGGTAACATTCTTTGAAAATACATGGTAACATTTTTTGGTGGTTCATGGAATAATTCTCTGGAGATACATAGAAAAAATAGTTAGTGATATATTACAAAAAATTTTGCTATTACATTGGAGCATTCTTTAATGATACATGTCACCATTCTTCGGTGATTCTTTGTAACAATTCTTCTGTGATATATGGTAACATTCTTTGATGTATGTAACATTCTCTTATCTATTGTATCATACTTTGGTGATGCATTGTAGTATTCTATGTTGACACATGGTAGTATTTTATGGTGAAACATGGTAGTATTCCTTGGTGATGCATGGTACTATTCTATGGTGATTCATGGTAGTATTCTATGGTGATACATGGTAGCATTCTTTGGTGATACATGGTAGCATTCTTTGGTGATACATGGTAGCATTCTTTGGTGATACATGGTAGCATTCTTTGGTGATACATGGTAGCATTCTTTGGTGATACATGGTACCATTCTTTGGTGATACATGGTACCATTCTTTGGTGATACATGGTAGCATTCTTTGGTGATACATGGTAGTATTCTTTGGAGATACATGGAGTATTCTTTGTGATACATATAGCATTCTTTGGTGATACATGGTAATATTCTTTGGTGATACATGGTAATATTCTTTGGTGATACATGGTAATATTCTTTGGTGATACATGGTAATATTCTTTGGTGATACATGGTAATATTCTTTGGTGATACATAGTTCTATTCTTTGGTGATACATGGTAGTATTCTATGGTGATACATAGTTGTATTCGTTGGTGATATATAATAGTATTCTTTGGTGATACGTAATAATATTCTTTGGTGATACATTGTAGTATTCTTTGGTGATACATGGTAGTATTCTTTGGTGATACATGGTAGTATTCTTTGGTGATACATGGTAGTATTATTTGGTGATACATGGTTACATTTTTTGGTGATATATAACATCATGTATCAAGGGGGAGGACGATTTTTTTTTTACTGTGATTTAAGCAGCTTTTAAAACCTGCACACTGAGTTTGTAGAAGCTTTATGCCAAACAGATAGATAGATAAACATTAATAATGCCCAATTTTGTAGGGCCTACAACCCTCCACACTTTACAAAATTGGTAATATGTACAATGTTCTAGTTGACATCAGATGAAAGATAAAGGTCTAAATAATTATGTAACAGAAGTTTCAAGCAAAATGTCAGAAAATTGTATAATACAAAAAATGTTGAATTTTTTGTTTTTTTTATTTAAGGACTTTTTTGGGGGGAGGAAATCAATAAAAACAACACAGTAAAGAATATCGAATTCGTTATTATAATTTTGTAGAACCGTCATTCATCTATAACGTGAACAAAAATCATGTCAATCCGTTAAGTAGTTCTCGAAAAGTGTCAACACAAACGTCAATAACTTAGTCCTGAGTTATACATATAATATTATGTTTTATGTATAATTCTACGGTCACGGCGCGCCAAATCTGAGCACTCCACTCACGTCATCACGCCACTCACGTCCACTCATGTTATCACGCCACTCACGTCCACTCATGTCATCACGTCATTCACGTCCCACGTCCACTCATATCAGCACGCCACACACGTCCACTCATGTCAGCAGCACGTCACACACGTCCACTCATGTCAGCAGCACGCCACTGATTTCAGCAGCACCCCACACATGTCCACTCATGTCAGCAGCACTCCACACATGTCCACTCATGTCAGCAGCACGCCACACATGTCCACTCATATAAACAGCACGCCACACATGTCCACTCATGTCAACAGCACGCCACACATGTCCACTCATGTCAACAGCACGCCACACATGTCCACTCATGTCAACAGCACGCCACACATGTCCACTCATGTCAACAGCACGCCACACATGTCCACGCATGTCAGCAGCACATACACATGTCCACTCATGTCAACAGCACGCCACACATGTCCACTCATGTCAGCAACACGCCACACATGTCCACTCATGTCAGCAGCACGCCACACATGTCCACTCATGTCAGCAGCACGCAGGCGGCGACTGTGAAATGGCATCATGTCTTCATGACGACGGCAAGAACAAAAAAAAATACTTCTTAGAAAAAGATCCATAGAAATATGATAAAAAGAGTTGATTGAAACAAAATGTGGCCAGAATTATGCACTATTTTTAGATAAGAAAATATTTTTTTTCAAATTTTTTTTTCTAGGAATATCGTCTTCACTCCCTCCCTGTATAATATCATGGTCACACACAGTAATTTTTTTTATCATACATATTAACATAGATTATTATTATTATTATTATTATTATTATTATTATTATTATTATTATTATTATTATTATTATTATTATTATTATTATTATTATTATTATTGCAAATCACAGAACGGGTGAGGCTCGAACTCATGGCAAGCGAGTCCTGAAACTCGCAGATCACTGGTTAGTTCGCGGGCCTGCCGGATATAGTACTTGACTGCCATGAGTCTGAGCCCGCCACCCACTCCGAAATTATATTTTTTGTATGTGATTCTGCTCTTGTTCTATTATTTCCAATTGTTTCTAAATATCCGTTGAGCTTGAAGATATACTCGTGAGACACGAGTGTACAAATTGGAATATCAATAACACTTGTGGTGGTGATACATGTATACACTCCTGTGCACCTGTGATGGCAGCGAGCAGACGTACGTACTTTCAGTGGACATGGCACCTGTGATGGCAGCGAGCAGACGTACGTACTTTCAGTGGACATGCGCACCTGTGATGGCAGCGAGCAGACGTACGTACTTTCAGTGGACATTGAGGCATCTGTGGAAAATTTTATCCATGGAGTCATAGAGATTTATCCATATAGGCAAAGAGGGGAATATACTAAAGTAGAATGTACAAATTCTGTTAAACGAGTATGAATCATGGGTTTAGAATGTTGCATTGAGAACTTGGAGGCAGTAGAGAGGTCGTGTTTGAGGGCGATGCTCCGTGTGAATATCATACAGAGAATTCAGAGTCTGACGATTAGGAGATGTGGAATTACAAAAAGTATTATTCAGATGACTGAGGAAAGTTTGAGATGGTTTGAACATATAATAGAGAGAATGAAGAAATATTGGATGACTAAAAGAACGTATAATTCAGAGGCTGCAGGACGGAGGGGTAGGGATAATTTCAGGCTGCAGGACGGAGGGGTAGGGATAATTTCAGGAAATGTAGGAGGAAGAGGATGAAGTAGGTTTTGAGTGGTTTAGTTACCCAACAAATGTGTGTGAGCGCGTTAGCAGTGAATAGAGGCAAGTGGTTTTTGCGATTTGACGTGTTGTTGAGGTGTGAGCTAGGTAATATTTTTATTGGTTTCAGAGAAACCAATTTCCGCACTGGAGTTCTGTAGGTGGAAAGAACATTGGCTGAGATCTGAAGGACGGGTGGCAATGTTGCGGTTTTGGAATCATCTGAACTGTGATGTCGACGCCCTTGTGGCAAGACAGTGACTTAATGAGTGACAGAGAAAGCTTTGTCTACTTTGTTGGTTCAACTTACCTCGGTAAGACGCGGACGTAATGTTAAAAAATATATACAAATCGTGAAAAATAAAACTTTGTTCTCATCACATGGGAGATAAATCCCCGAGTCTTCCAGTTATTACGAAAAGTTAGAGAAAGATGCTACTAACTTCCACCGTCGCCTCGATCATGACTCAACTTTTCTGCCCACGAGTCCCAGCTTCATCCCAGTGCTTCTGCATGATTACTCTCACCAGGTGACCAGGTGATATCTTACTCCCAGGTGACCAGGTAATATCTTACTCCCAGGTGTCCAGGTGATATCTTACTCCCAGGTGACCAGGTGATATCTTACTCCCAGGTGTCCAGGTGATATCTTACTCCCAGGTGTCCAGGTGATATCTTAATTGCAGGTGTCCAGGTGACATCCTACTCCCAGGTGTGTCTACGTAATATCTTACTCCCAGGTGTCCAGGTGATATCTTTCTCCCAGGTGTCCAGGTGATGATATCTTACTCCCAGGTGTCCAAGTAACATCTTACTTCCAGGTGTGCAGGTGATATCTTACTCCCAGGTGACATCTTACTTCCAGGTGTTCAGGTGATATCTTACTCACAGGTGTCCAGGTGATATCTTACTCCCAGGTGTCCAGGTGATATCTTACTCCCAGGTGTCCAGGTGATATCTTAATTGCAGGTGTCCAGGTGACATCCTACTCCCAGGTGTGTCTACGTAATATCTTACTCCCAGGTGTCCAGGTGATATCTTTCTCCCAGGTGTCCAGGTGATGATATCTTACTCCCAGGTGTCCAAGTAACATCTTACTTCCAGGTGTGCAGGTGATATCTTACTCCCAGGTGACATCTTACTTCCAGGTGTTCAGGTGATATCGTACTCACAGGTGTCCAGGTGATATCGTACTCACAGGTGTCCAGGTGATATCTTACTCCCAGGTGACCAGGTGATATCTTACTCCCGGGTGACCAGGTGATATCTTACTCCCAGGTGTCTAGGTGATATCTTACTCCCAGGTGGCCAGGTGATATCTTACTCCCAGGTGACATCTTACTCCCAGTTGTACAGGTGATATCTTACTCCCAGGTGTCCAGTTGAAATGTTACTCCCAGGTGTCCAGGTGATATCTTACTCCCAGGTATCCAGTTGAAATGTTACTCCCAGGGGTCTCAGGTGAAATGTTACTCCCAGATATCCCAGATGAAATGTTACTCCCAGGAGTCACAGGTGAAATGTTACTCCCAGGGGTCCCAGGTGAAATGTTACTCTTAGGGGTCCCAGGTGAAATGTTACTCCCAGGGGGTCCCAGGCGAAATGTTACTCCCAGGGGGGTCCCAGGTGAAATGTTACTCCCAGGGGGTCCCAGGTGAAATGTTACTCCCAGGGATTATATATGAAATGTCACTCCCAGGGGTCCCAGGTGATATTTTACTCCCAGGGGTCCTAGGTGAAATGTTACTCCCAAGTGTTCAGGTGAAATGTTTCTCCTAAGGGTCCCAGGGGTCCCTACCTGGTGATAGGCTTCTCCCAGGGGTCTCTAATAATAAGTTTCTTCCTGGGGTCCCAGATTACAAGACTCTATCATGGGTCCTTGGTGACAAGTTTCTTTAAGGGGTCCAAGCAGTTGGAAATTATAAACACATTAACTGAGAAAGCTTTTATTAATGGAAGCTTTATCAAATATGGTGACAAAGCTGGAGTGACGAGAGATTTGATTGTCGTTTCCTTTATTTAAATTGGGGATTTACTACAAGTCCTACTGCGTGTCTTTCATATTGACAGTTGTGTATGACATTATTACTCACACCGTGGTAACGAATTGGTATTCCTCTGGCAGCGTGGTGCACTATCCTGGATGAGGAGTCTGGCAGTCACCAGCACAACTCCTTGCCACCCTTTGTTGACGTGCTGCCACCTGGACCCTTCTTTGACATGGAGCGCTCTGGTAACGTCACCGCGCTGGTCGACCAACCAGCCAAACTCAACTGCAGGGTCAACAAAATTGGCAACAGAACGGTAAGTAGCAAACTGTAGTATATTGTGGTCAAGGATCTATGCTGTATGTTCTGCTGTGTGGCAGACTCATGGAATGCATATTCCACTTCAAGGTTTAATATATAGTAATGAATATTCTACTGAGGCACAGTTAAATGTTTGTACCTAAGTATTTCATTGATTATTGAATATAAAATTAAAGGATCAGTGAAGTATGCCTAACGACCCAATTAACAACTTGGCGTCTACACTGCAAACTTAATTGTTTGCCATCCTAATGACGCTAAAGCTAACTTATGACAGTGATCTTGAATTTATGATTATTACTGATTCTATGTCATCACTGAAGACTCTTGACTCACACAATGACTCTGACAACATGCTCAGGGGATAAAAGGGAAAAGGGAATTAATATCAAATTGTTATGGATTCCATCACACCCTGGATTACTCCTTCATGATAAAATTGATACTTTAGCCAAGAAGGAGAATGTGTAATATAACTTTGATGTATCTGAGTCTAGCATTAGGAATAATATTAGGAAAGAAGTAAATAATGAAACTGAATGTTATAGGAATGCAGTTAGAAGCCTGAGTAGATTTATAACCCACTATGATAACATGAACATAGATAAGTATGTTTATGGAGCAACTTGCAATGTGAACAGACTGACTGATGTTGTAGTGGCCAGACTTAGGCTTGGCTACAAGTACTTCTGGCAGTTTGGGAGACACAGATGATGATCAAACCAAAGGCAAAGTATGTGGCCAACCCTATAGTCACTGTCTTGAACACTATGTGCTTAATTGTCCACTTATTGAGGAATATAAAGATAGACAATATAATAACCTATGTGACATGCCAAGATATCTTATTAATGAAAATAAGATATCAGATATATGAAGCAAATTTCCTGAATTTGCTTGTAATAGATAAGTGAACTGTAGATATGAATCCTGATATATTCCTGTTAACCCTTTTGTGGCCTAGTTTTTAGGCCTTTTGTGTATCCATATGCTCTTGCGCTACCATCCACAGGATAGATATGAGGTGCACAATAAACTATATAAACTCTAACGACAGAATGCTAACCAGACATGCAGATTCACCTGCTTCAGGTACCTTCAAACTCTGTGATGGTTTGTGTAAAACTACAATTTAATTCCTCTCAATTTTTGTACGTTGTTATCACGTCACCCTCGGCCTTCTAGTCATCTAATGTCATCTGGTTTAGCTCTTTTAGTTTCTAGTCATCACTCATTCCCCCTTAATTAAATCCGGCTAGTGTCATTTTCCCACCTTCTTAAGATGCTTTATCAAGAATTCATTATTTGTGCAGAATGCTTCAAGATGTCTTGGATGTATGTCGTATAAAGGGTATTCAAAACACACGTTTGCTGTCTTGAGATGTGCTTTAGATGATGTGCTCAGAACAATTCTCACCCCGAGGACCTTCTAAATGAAGGAGGGTTGCAGTCTTTGTTAACCATGCTTGTTTTTTGCTTTCAATCTTCTTAGCCCTTTCCCTGTTTTCATCACTTTGCATTTGCTTGGGTTAAACTCTAATTGCTTCGTTCAAGACCAATCCTTCAGCTAGTCCAGAACTGTTTGTGGCTTTTTCTGGTCTACACCTGTCTGTATTTTCCTCATAAGTTTCAAGACATTTGCGAACAAACATACCTCAGTTTCTTCTGTCACTTCCTTCACATTCAGTAGAGTGCTAGTACTAGTGAAGAGCGAGTGCTAGAACCTAATTCGTATGTGTGTGTTCTCACCTAGTTGTACTCACCTAGTTGTGGTTGCAGGGGTCGATTCATAGCTCCTGCCCCCGCCCCTTCACTGGCCGCTACTGGGTCACTCTCCCTGCTCCATGAGCTTTATCATACCTCTTCTTAAAGCTATGAATGGATCCTGCCTCCACTACATCGCTTCCCAAACTATTCCACTTCATGACCACTCTGTGGCTAAAGAAATATTTCCTAACATCCCTGTAATTCATCTGAGTCTTCAACTTCCAACTGTGTCCCCTTGTTGCTGTGTCCCATCTCTGGAACATTCTGTCTCTGTCTACCTTGTCAATTCATCTCAATATTTTATATGTCGTTATCATGTCCCCCCTATCTCTCCTGTCCTCCAGTGTCGTCAGGTCGATTTCCCTCTCCTCGTAGGACATACCCCTTAACTCCGGGACTAGTCTTGTTGCAAACCTTTGCACTTTCCCTAGTTTCTTTATGTGTTTGGCTAGGTGTGGGTTCCAAACTGGTGCTGCATACTCCAGTATGGGCCTAACGTACACAGTGTACAGGGTTCTGAACGATTCCTTATTAATATGTCGAAATGCTGTTCTTAGGTTTGCTAGGCGCCCGTATGCTGCAGTAGTTATTTGGTTGATGTGCGCCTCAGGAGATGTGCCTGGTGTTATACTCACCCCAAGATCTTTTTCATTGAGTGAGGTTTGTAGTCTCTGGCCCCCTAGACTGTACTCCGTCTGCGGTCTTCTTTGCCCTTCCCCAATCTTCATGACTTTGCTCTTGGTGGGGTTGAACTCCAGGAGCCAATTGCTGGACCAGGTCTGCAGCCTGTCCAGATCCTTTTGTAGTTCTGCCTGGTCCTCGTCCGATTGAATTCTTCTCATCAACTTCACATCATCTGCAAAAAGGGACACTTCGGAGGCTATTCCTTCCGTCATGTCGTTCACAAATACCAGAAACAGCACCGGTCCTAGGACTGACTCCTGTGGAACCCCACTCGTCACAGGGGCCCACTCTGACACCTCGCCACGAACCATGACTCTCTGCTGTCTTCCTGACAGGTATTCCCTTATCCATTGGAGTACCTTCCCTTTTATCCCTGCCTGGTCCTCCAGCTTTTGCACTAATCTCTTGTGTGGAACTGTGTCAAACGCCTTCTTACAGTCCAAGAAAATGCAATCTACCACCCCTCATATACTATTTATATAACTGTTGAAAAACATCATTCTCTCAATTCTTGTAGTGGTACTGTCATTTTACAGCACACTATTGTCCAACGGAATTTCCAGACATGTGGTTATGACTTTCTGGAGCAGCTTGAGCTCCAAGATCTCCTTATCCTCAAAGTTGACACTTTTGTTCTCCCTGCCCATAGACGAAGATGATATCCTTGCAATATAGCTCATTTAACATTTGACTGCCGTGAACTTCCGCCCTCGGTTTACAAGTTTGTAAGGTGATCCCTACACCGCAGCAGTGTGGAAACTGTTGGCGTTTTGGTTATCCGGCAAAATATTGCAGGTCCATGGCCGAATTCCCAGTCTGTGGTGCCGACGACCATGCCAGTCCTTCTTGTAGTCTTGCCTTAATTGTCGTGAGGCGCACCCATCTTACTCTCGCCGTTGTCAAGTGTACTTAAATGAGCATGAAATTTGCTGTCTCAAGGAGGCGGAAAGTTCCCCATATGCTATGGCTGTCTCTCGTCTATTCCTTCAAGGGAGACTTCCCCGTATTTCCTATTCTCGCGTTGCTAAACGTCCCCCCACTTCTGGGGTCCCAACTCCCGCAGCTTCTTCTGTGGTCAGGGTCATCCTCAGTCACCCCTGTCTCGAATTCTGTTGCTGTCCTCAGCTCCGAGGTCCCTACCTCGGCACCCCTTTCTGTTCTCACCTCTACTAACTCTCACAGTTCTGTGCCTACCAGCCCTCGTCCAACCCCTCCTCCTCATCGCCCTTTTCCTCAGAAGCCCACCAAAAAGTCCCCATTGTTAAACTCTCCTCTCACCCCTCCTTTCTTCTCCAACCTGCACATTTTTCCTTCCCAGTTTCTGTGCCTGGTTCTTCACCTCCAACTAGTTCTGTAACGTGTGTGGAGGTTCATCCTCCTCCTCGTTCAATGCCTTCATTCCCTGTCCCCTCCTAAGTTTCTTCCTCTACTGCCTCTTAACAGGTCGCTTCCACTCCTGTCCCCTACCAAAACAATTCGACAGTTTCCTCTTCCATTTCCTCACACCCTACTTTAGTACAGTCCATAGCCTCCCCGATTGTTGCTCATCCCCCTCCTCCTTCCATCTCTAATGTGGTCCCCCATCCTGTATCTTTGTCTTCTGAAACGCTGGAAGCTATCGCAGAATATGTTACGGAGACTGGAACGTTGATGGACACCGCTCCAACTCTGGTTCCTCCTCCTACATCATCTCCATCTACACCCCTCCTTCCTTCACAGCATTCGTATCCTTCGCTTCTTAAAAGTCTTCCGTTGCCTCCAAACATGAACTTTTCTAACCCTATTTGTTCATAGATACCTCTACCTTCGACTTGTATCTTTCTCTTCATAAATCATAGATTATTTGCAGTGGAATATCCGAGGCCTCAGGGGTAACCGGGGTGAGCTTCAGGTGTTGCTCTCCCAGTTTTTCCCTGTTGGAGTCTGTTTACAAGAACAAAATTACACTCCGCTGTTATCCGTCCCTTTTCGGGCTATGATTTATTATATTCATCGGATCCTTTTTCCGATGGAACCTTTAACAAAAGTGCTCTTCTTATACGCACTGGTATTCCAAACCATCAGCTCTTTGTTCATTCTTCTCTACATTACACTGCAGCCCGTATCCACTTGAATAAGTGGTATACACTCTGTTCTTTGTATCTCTCCCCTTCTCGGGCATTGTCTTTCCCAGATGTTGCTTTTCTGGTTTCTTCCTTGCCGCCACCCCTTCTGTTACTTGGCGATTTTAACGCACATCATTTTCTCTGGGGGGGTCGCACTGTGACTCCTGCGGCATTCAGTTGGAGGCATTTCTTCCTTCTCTCCCCCTCCATGTTTTAAATATGGGTACTCCCACCCATTTTGATCCTCGAACTCATTCTTTTTCTTGCATCGATATCTCAATTTGCTCTTCCTCAACTGTCCTCGACTTCACCTGGTCTGTCCTCCCGGACTTACATGACAGCAATCATTTTCCAATCATCCTTATATCTCCTTCGTATTCTCCACCTCCTTGTTGCCCACGCTGGCAATTTGACCGGGCGAATTGGGACCTTTACGCACATCTTACTGCTGTTCATGAGGCTCCTTCCTCGTCCTACGTTGATGAGGTTTTACATCTCTTTTCGTCCTCCGTCTTAACCGCAGCTTCACATTCTATCCCCCAAACCTCGGGCAAGCATTCTCAGAAGTGCGTGCCTTGGTGGTCTCATGCTTGTGCTCGGGCAGTACGTTTGAAACGCGCTGCATGGGGCAGGTACCAGTATAACAGAACCACAGAGAGACTCCTTGATTTTAAGCAGAGGAGAGCAATTGCTCGCTAAACGCACTTGCTGGCGGGATTACGTTTCTACCGTCACTTCGGCTTCCTCGATGAGTGTGGTCTGGAAGAAAGTGCGGAAACTGAGTGGTAAATTCTCCCCCGACCCGGCTCCTGTTCTTCGGGTTGCCGTTGTCGATATAGCATACCCTCTTGCCGTTGCCACTGAAATTGGTAATCATCCGGTCCGCATTTCTCAGGGGCTCCATCTATGCCACTCGTTCCTTTCTTCCAAGTCTGCCAGCGAGTTAAAGCCCTTAAATTTTTCTTCTCTCGGAGGCAACACTCTCTGCTTGCCGATCATCGGCAGCTGGGCCAGACGGCATACATATTCGTATGCTACAGCATTTACATCAGTCAGCTCTTGCAGTCCTCCTACGACTCTTTAATCTTATATGGTCGCAAGGAGTTCTTCCCCAGCTGTTGAAGTCTGCTATTGTTCTCCCTTTTCGCAAACCTGGTACTACGGGACATGATACCTCCTTCTACCGTCCCATCGCCCTTACCAGTGCAGTTTGCAAGGTGATGGAATGTCTAGTTAATAGACGTTTGATGTGGTATTTAGAGACGCACAGTAGTCTCTCCACTAGTCAATATGGCTTTCGTAAGGGCCATTCTGCCATTGACCCCTTACTGCGCTTGGATACGTATATTCGTAATGCCTTTGCTAATAACCACTCGGTTATCACCATCTTTTTTGACCTTGAGAAGGCTTTTGACGCAACTTGGAGGTATAATATAATGGCCCAGGCCCACTCCTTAGGCCTCCGAGGCAATCTACCATTTTTCCTTAAGGCCTTCTCAACTGAAAGACATTTTCGTATCCGGGTTAGTAATGTGCTTTCCCCGGAGTTTGTCCAAACTGAAGGTGTCGCCCAGGGATGTGTTCTGAGCAAAACAATCTTTCTCCTTGTTATAAATAATCTGGCATCTGTTCTCCCATCCAATATTTGGTCATCGCTTTATGTGGATGACTTTGCTATAGCTTGTGCAGGTGCTGACTGTCACCTCATTGCAGTTTCCCTCCAGCATGCCATCAACCTGGTTTCCGATTGGGCCACCACTCACGGGTTTAAATTTTCTAGTAGCAAAACTCATCAAATTACGTTTACTAGACGTCCAGTGGTCTCTGATCATCCGTTGTACCTATACGGCTCGCGTATCCCAGAACGTGATACAGTCAGGTTTCTCGGCCTCCTGTTTGACCGTCGATTGTCCTGGAAACCTCACATTACCTCTCTGAAGGCAACTTGTCATAGCCGGCTGAACCTCCTAAAAACCCTCGCACATCTTTCATGGGGGGCTGATCGTAGAACTCTCCTTTGCCTGCATTCAGCCCTAATTTTATTGAAACTCGATTATGGTGACCAGATATATTCGGCAGCCTCTCCTGCCACTCTTTCCAACCTTAATCCCATCCATCACCAGGGATTGCGTTTATGCCTTGGTGGTTTTCGTTCATTCCCGGTTGAGAGCCTCTATGTAGAAGCGAACATTCCATCCTTGTCCGATCGTCGTGATGCACATTGCCTTCTCTATTATGTTCACTCTCATGACCTCCGCAATCCTTCCATGTATAGGATTGTCACAGATGTTAGTAGACGCTCTTTATTTGTTCGTCGACCCTGTTTACTTCATCCCTTTTCGCTTCGTCTACATTCGCTCTTGTCTTCCCTTCAGCTACCACCTTTCTATGTTCATGTGGCATCTCCCTTTTCCCTACCCCCAAGGGACAGTGGACGGACAGTTACTAGAACTCAGGGAAGGGCAGTAAGTTCCTCCCTTCATCTAAAAGGACCTCGAAACCGCCAGGAGCACAGATGCAGCGTGGAACCCATGCCATACCCTACCCTTCACACCAGTAAACCAGCACTCCCGGATATCAACCTCACATCCACTGAGCCACCTCGGGGGACAAAAGAAAGGGTGGTCGGACACCCGCCACAAAACATACCTCCCTCAACTGCCACCCAGAACCGACAGGCAGCCTCCAGAGATACACCCATCACCTAGAGGACACCCTGCCCTACCTCCTGGAAATCCGAAAATGGAGTAAGGCACCTCCAGATGATCCAGATTCCACAGCAAACTACACTACTCCCGAGGGAGCCCACGGAAAGGAATGAACCCCAGCACACTTCCCCCTACCTAGTGTAATGAAGCAAATCAGCCCCTCAAGCATTATTTATGTAAGGTGTGATAAATATTAGTTGTGAAAATTTCATGACTGTCCTCACTTATATTTCTTGTCTATATCCTTATCTATTTACCATGTGCATAGTTCTGTAACTCAGGGGAAAGAAATAAATGCTGTTAATTAACTCAAGAAATGTATTTGAACTGTGATTATCTTCGCATTCTGTTGCTCTGTTATTGTATGTTCCAATATGTTTTCTCTAGAATTTTTGTTAATCTGTAATATAGTGTATAACATTAATTTTCTTTGTGTCTGATTGTTTTTCTAGTATTAGTATTCATTGTAATAATTATTGTGAGTAGAAATAAGGTTTATAGAGGCAAGTTGACCTTCTTGTGTCGAAATTTGTAAAGAGTTTGTGTACATGAGAAAGAGTTCTATTAAAAACAAGGGAGGGAACACGCGGAAGAGTTCCCCTATCCACTCTCACACCTTTGTCAGCTTAAGAAGCCTTTTTCAATTTCTCATATTGATTATACTGCTGCTAACAAGTCTTAGCAGCAACCAGGCACCCCCCCAAAGAGATGCCTCAAGAGTAGGAGCAGGCTTGGGGTTAGCAACCAGGCACCCCCCAAAGAAATGCCTCCAAAGTAGGAGAGATCCACCAGAAATACTGAGGAGAGGAGAGTGCTAGAGAGACCTTAAACACTATAGTCCTGGAGGATCAGACCAGACTTGAAATCTGGGATTTGGAAGGTCTCAGGAGTATCCCAAAGCAGGAATGTATCAAGGAAATGTAAATCTCAGTATGGAAAAGCTATGTGGGGAGGGAGTGTTAACATCAGTAAGCAAGGCTTACTCTAAGGATTAAGTATTTGTTGATAGAATTTTTTGTGTGTGTCAATGCTTTCAGATACCATTTGCTATTACAATTGTTGTTTTTGTGCCAACACTTTCTGATACCCTGGTAATGTGTTTATTAAATTGTAAGTGGTTATATCTGGGTATGTTTTACTTCCCCCTTTGAGCCATGTATACAAGGTCCATGTGTCAGAGACTAAATTAAATAACCTATTGATGTTATCACTTTTCTGTGGAGAGTCAAGCCCCTGATAAGGTGCCTACTGCTCGTGTTTTTCAGGCCATGCTACCCTAAGAGCCAGTACTTATCAGGACCCCCTATCTTGTTTTAACTATCCTGTGTTATTTCTCACTGGGTTTTCTCCTGCTCTAACCCAAACTTTAAGTTTTTCTCCCTTCTCCTATGACTATCATTTCTTTTATCCCTTCCACTATTAAAAGAGCAGGTGGTGGCAGCATACTCCCTAGAGAATAGACCGCTACCGTCTATTCTCCCATATTCTAGTAATGTTCCCTTTTATTTGATCTCTATATTCCCATATTTTTTTTGTATCCACTCCAAGTCTCTACCTGAGGGAATAGACAATATGGCATCGTCTGGTGCTCTGTCGACCCCAGGGTGGGGCTGGGGTGGTATTTACCGCATTTCACTAGAAACCGTAATGCCAGAGGGGAGAACTCAGAGGCTATAAACGGGATGGGGAAAAGGGAGGGTTGGGAGGGAGGGATTAAAGGGAAAAGAAGGATGGGATTAGGATGGGGAATTGGGGGGTATTTAGGATCGGTCTGAGAAAGGAGACCAAAAGGTTTAATTCCTCAGACTATGAGCCTCTTCACCGCGCCAAGAAGCCCCCTTTGAAGAGGTAATGTCTTAGATACCATTGAGAATATCTACTTAAATATTTTGTTAAGGTCCTCAAAGGAAATTGAAAAAAAGAAAATACTTCTTCTCTTATGTCAAATCTAAGGCAAAAACAACATCCAGTATTGGGCCCCTGCTTAAGCGAGATGGGACATACACAGATGACAGTCAAGAAATGAGTGAGATATTAAAGTCCCAATACAACTCAGTGTCCAGCGAGCCGCTGCCCAGACTAAGGGTCGACAATCCAAATGATTTTTTTATGAACGATACCCAAAATCTGGTCATCTCAAAAATCTCGGATATTATCCTAACTCCACAAGACTTTGAAAAGGCAATAAATGACATACCCATGCACTCTGCCCCAGGCCCAGACTCGTGGAACTCCGTGTTCATCAAGAATTGCAAGAGGTCTCTGTCGCGTGCCTTCAGCATTCTATGGAGAGGGAGCATGGACACAGGGGTCATCCCACACATACTAAAAACAACAGACATAGCCCCACTCCACAAAGGTGGCAGTAAAGCAATTGCAAAGAACTACAGACCGATAGCACTAACATCCCATATCATAAAAATCTTTGAGAGGGTTCTAAGAAGCAAGATCGCCAACCACCTAGATACCCATCAGTTACACAACCCAGGGTAACACGGGTTTAGAGCAGGTCGCTAATGTCTGTCCCAGCTCCTGGACCACTATGACAGGGTCCTGGATACTATTGAGGATAAACAAAATACAGATGTAGTATACACATACTTTGCAAAAGTTTCGACAGGTGTGACCATGGTGTAATAACACACAAAATGCGTGATAAAGGAATAACAGGAAAAGTTGGTAGATGGATCTATAACATCCTGACAAATAGAACATAGAGAGTAAATAGTAAACAGAGTAAAGTCCCAGGCAGCCACGGTGAAAAGCCCTGTTCCACAAGGCACAGTACTCGCTCCCATCCTATTCCTATTCCTCATTTCTGACATAGACAGAGATGTAAGCAGTGTCTTCCTTTGCGGATGACACCCTTATTGCCATGGCAGTGTCCTCCATTGAAGGCACCGCAAGACTAAAAGCGGACATCAACCAAATCTTCAAATGGGTCACTCAAAACAATATGAAGTTCAACGAGGAGAAATTTCAACTACACAGATATGGAAAACTTGAGGAAATTAAAAATGCATCAGGGTATACGACAAATTCTAACTATACAATAGAGCGAAAAAGAAATGTGAAGGACCTGAGAGTGATAATGTCAGAGGATCTCGCCTTCAAAGACCACAACAATGTATCTACCTCATCTGCTAGGAGACTGGAGACATTGCACACATAAGTGCGATAAGGCACCTAAATTACTGGGAACGGCTGAAGGTCCTTGATCTGTATTCCTTGGAATGTAGGCGAGAGAGATACATGATAATGTACACTTGGAAGGTCCTGGAGGGATTGGTACCAAACCTGCACATGAAAATCACTCCCTAAAAGCAAAAGACTCGGCAGGAGATGCAACATTCCCCCGATGAAAAGCAGGGGCGCCACGAGTACATTGAGAGACAACACAGTAAGTGTCCGGGGCCCAAGACTGTTCAACTGCCTCCCAGCATACATAAGGAGGATTACCAATAGACCCCTGACTGTCTTCAAGAGGGCACTGGAGAGGCACCTAAAGTCAGTACCTGACCAACCAGGCTGTGGTTCGTACGTCAGTTTGCGTGCGGCCAACAGTAACAGCCTGGTTGAGCAGACCCTGATCCACCATGATGCCTGGTCTCAGACCGACCCGCGGAGGCGTTGACCCCCGATACCCTCTCCAGGTAAACTCCAGATAAAGACCTCCTGTCAATACTTATGAGCTCGCCTCCTTTCTTATCCTTATTACTTTGTCCTTCTAATGAGGCTCTATAGTAATTTAATTTAAATTCTTACTTTTGAAACTGGCAAATAAGTAATCATTTCTGGTTCTGTTCGCTCATGTTTTGTATTATGTTCTTTAGTTTCTATATTTTTTTTTTTCCGGTTCTCGCAATTTTTAGCTTTTGCCAGCCAGCTTCTTTGTCTGAACCAAGTGCTTACACTGTTCTAGCTATTGCTGCTTCTTCTTCACCTTCGTATCAACTTCTCTTATGCTTCCCTTCACTCTACACTATCCATCATTTCATTATAATATAATAATAATAATAATAATAATAATATCTTTATTTCTACAAGTACATGTACAAGGTATACAGTCCAAGCTGACATCAATGCCATACTTCTATATAGAAAGCCGCTTGTTATGCTGAGTATTTCGAGCAAATTAGGTCAATTTTGTCCCAGGATGCGACCCACACCAGTCGACTAACACCCAGGTACCCATTTTACTGATGAGTGAACAGACAAACGGTGTAAGGAAACACCCATACCAGGAATCGATCCCAGACCCATCAGCTGGTGAAGGGCCTATTGGCAAAAGCCGTCATCATGACTCATGATGACGGCTTTGAGGGGACTTGAGATAGTCACGGCCACGCTGGTGGGAGATTCGTCTGTAAAACTTGCATCTGTGGTCACAGTGGTGCCTATGCTAACCTTTCTATGGTGTATAAATATACCTAGTTGGGCGAATCTTATTGTAGCCATCTGGCCCAGTGGATAACGCGTCGGTCTGGAGTTTTATGACTCTCTGACCGCAGTATGGTATGTTTACAATCGTGTCACTACGATTTCGTGAGTCATGTAGTATAACCTCTTGACTCCTATTACTTATACTTCTTGATATAAATCCCAGTAATCAGTTTGCCTTATTTCGTACGCTTACGCACTCCTCTCTTGGTTTCAGTTTGCTGCTTACCATAATTCCCAAGTACTTTTCGTATTCTGTATGACCAAGTTCTACATTATTTAGTTTATAAGCACTAGGGTTATAGACATTCCCGAGCTTCAGGACTTTGCATTTGTCCACATTGCACTACATTTGCCACTTTTCTGACCACGACATGAATTTGTCTAAATTTTCCTGAAGTTCAGTGACCTCTTCCTCTGAATCACTTATCCTGCATATTTTCGTGTCACCAGCGAATTTGCTCATATCACTGGTTATTACCTTGCCAATGGGCCTGAAACTGATCCACGTGTAACGCCACTAGATACAGATCCCTACTCAGATTTTACCCAATTTATGCACACTGCTTCTTGTTGGTCAGCTATGACTCGATTCCTGACTGGACTGTTTCCCCAATACCATGAGCTGCCACTAGTTTTTTGTTACCAGAGTCCACAGATGATAAGTGTTCTCTAAGCCCATTGTAATCTGCTAAGCAAAAATCTGGGACCTTACTAAATTATCCATACTATCATACTTCCAATCTATGATGAAGGTAATTGATTTGTGGTCGCTTGCGCCAAGTTCCTCTGCAATTTCTAAATAGTTAACAAGGGTTTCCTTGTTTGCCAGATCCAACTCAAGCAGGTTATTTCTCCCTTGTAGGTTCTGTAACAAGCTGCCTTAAAAAACAATCCTGTAAAACCTCTAAGAAGTCGTTAGACTCTAAATTCCCACTCAAGAATTCTAGTTAATTTGACAATGTTCCACACAGTAGGGCTGAGTAATGTGTACCCCTGGAGGCTGATCTTCCACACATTAGGCCTATTTGCCTCTCAGCTCCCGAGCAGTGAGGTTGAGCTGCGCAGGTACTCCTGGTGGTGGCTAGCTTGAACTACAGATTTTCACCAACATGGCGACCAGTAGCAGGAGACGGATCAACATGGTGTGTGTAGAGATCACCAAGGGGGCTATATACCCAACCAACGCCACTGTCTTACTGCCTGCAATACTACGGGACACATAATGAAGTCTTATATGGAATAGCCCTAAATGGAACAACGAGAATCTTCGTAAAGTTTGCCTCGGTTGGGGCGTATGAGAGGATGGTGGAGAAGTTCCAGGAGGAGTGTTTGACAGTCAACACATGGTTGGAGGTGCATCTACAGGATGCATCAAAATATTATATGTGGATAATGGTACTTAATGTACCCTTTGAAGCCAACGACGTAGAAATTTGAGACACCTTTCAACAGTTTGGTGTAGTACATATGACGACGGTGGGTCGCAGGATGGAGGAATTATATGTGGAATTGCCGGAAGGCTCCTTCACCCTCAAAATGATGTTAAGGCAGCCCATACCGTTGTACATCGTGATGGAGGCTTTTAGGACTCAGGTTTTCGTCACATATGCAGGTCAACGATGGATGTGCTGGTTGTGTGGGTCTTACAACTATATGGCGGCAGGATGCAGTAGGAGGTCGGAGACAAGGATGGTCAATCATGTGGTTGATCGGGAACCTGGACGACAGGGAGAACCAGTATTTGAGATTGTGAGTGTGAAGCGCACTGATAAATGGAGTGATATAGTGGATGGTGCGGGTAAGCATTGTGTGCATCTGTGGAGGTGGTGGATCTGGGAGATCTGCAGTTGGAATTGCCAGAACCGCTGCAGGAGGTGTTAAGAGAGTTCCTGGACTGAGGAAGTAGTGCAAGTAGAGGAGGTTATTCCTAGGCATGATAGTGGGGTGACTTGTGATGAGAAAGTCAATTTGAAGGGGGAAGGTAGTGGAGGCTTTAGTCCATAAGGTTGATGAGCCAATGGAGATGGAAGTGGGAGGAGATTCGAGGAAAAGGTCGGTGGAAGAAGCAGATGATGATGTTCTCATGCTGGCACAATGCACATGTAAGAAGACTTGGGTGGAGGTGGCCCGCAGGGAACAAGGGGAGGCACAGGCGTGGGAGGGGAATCAGGGCGGAAAGTGTATAAGAGACAAGGTAGGCTCACAAAAAGGGGCAATGCAAAGGTCTCAACATTTCAAAGGAAAGCCACCTTTGCAATATTCAGGAGTTTAACTATCAGTGTTAATAGCCTTAGGGCAGAGGTCAAAAGGCGATGGGTAGAGGTAATTTTGAGACGTTATGGCGTAGATGTATGTTTTATGCAAGAGCACAATTATAGGTGTGGAAAAGAGTTGACGTTGAAAGGTTATCAGGTGTATGCAGGTAGTTCTAGGAAATTAAAGGGTGGGATGGCTGTGGTGTTAAAAGGGACCAGCCCATTTCGGGTCTTAGAATGGGAAGAGGGGGGAGGGTGGTGAGGGTGGATGGAGTATGGGGGGAGGTTCGGGTGTGATTCCTGGGCGTATACATGTCGGCAGTGACCAATTGACGAGTGAAAGAGGATTTTGTGAGAGACGTATTGATGTTTCATTTGCGAGATTTGCTGATGATAACAATTTTGGGAGGGGATTGAAATTGTGTGATCAGGAATAAGGATGTAGAACCAAGAGGGGTGGGGTGTGTGCTAGGGGTGTTGCATGATGCGAGGGTGGTTGATGTGGTTAGGGAAGATGGGTGGCAGGTGAATCACACTTTTGTGCGACGAGGTTATGCAGCCCGTTTGGACTGCATTTATGTAACGAGGGAGATCAGTGTATGGAGGGTATTGGCGTGAGACATTGGGTTTTTGGATCATAGGGGTATTCTTGCAGATGTGCAATGGGAGGGGATGGTTAGGAGATATGATAGTTATTGGAAGGTGAATGTGCGCTTACTGCAGGGGAAAGGGGCAGGGTGTACTTTTGGGGAGTGTTGCGGGATTTTCTGGGATGAAGGAAGGAATGTGGGGGATGTTTTGAGGTGGTGGGAGACGTGCACAAAGCCAGAGGTATGGGATTATTATAGGAAAGAGGAAGTGAGGAGGTGAAGTGGAGGTTTAGGTTACAAAAGTACTTGGAAGGGCAGCTGAGTCATTGTTACGATGGGGGGGGATACCTAGGTTGGGGGAGATTGAGGAATTGAGGGGCCGTTTACGGGATATACAAAACGAGAGGATTAATGCTATATATTGATGTGTGGGGGTATAGAAGAGGTCTTGTGGGGTGATAGGCCATCAGGCTGTGTATTGCAGATATTTCGGGACACACAGAAGTGTACCACTATCTTGGGTTTTTAGGTATGTGAAGAGCTGGGGGGTTATAAGGTGAGGCAATTGTTGAAGTCCACTGAAGGAATGAGTAATTATGTGAATCATTGGTTTAGGTGGAAAATGAATAAGGGAGAGCAAGGAGGGAGGGTGCAATTCTAGGGTAGGGGATCTGGGAATTGTTAGGAGAAGAGGAACGTGAGGGGATGGGGGAAAAGATTAGTGAGCAAGAGGTGTGGGTGGCAGTGCAAAGTTTGAGTAGGGGTAAGGTGCCAGGGTTAGATTTGATTCCCAATGACTTTTATGTTGTACATTGGGATGTTATGAAAGATTGTTTGGTAGGGTTATTTAACTGTATGAAAGACAATGGCTTGATGGGGGAGACGCAGCAAACGGGGGTAGTGGTTTTGGTGGAGAAGGGGATGAAGACCCAGAAATTATAGGGCGATCTCCCTCATGTGTGCTGATTATAAGATTTTTGCAAAAGTTTTGGGAAATAGGATGAAGAAGGTGCTTGACATAGTCATTCATTGGGGTCAGTATGGCATCCTGGGAAGAAGCATGTTTGTAGGACATGGAAAGATCAGGGATTTTATAGAGTGACGAAAGGGGGGGGGGGAGTTTTAGGGATAGACTGGAAGGATGCTTATGATTTCATAGACAGAGGTATGTTGAGTGTGATTTTGCAAAGGCAGGGTTTTGGGGACGAAATTGCGAGGTGGGTGGAGACTTTGTATAAGAATGCTATAGTCAGAGTGACAGGTATTGTGGGGTACGTGGATGACACGACAGTGTTGGTGGGTGGGGAGGAGGGACTACAAAATGTGGATCGTATTCTTATAATCTTCGGTAAGGCAACGGGGTTGCGAGTGAATAGCTCCAAGTCAAAGTTATTGGAGGTGGGCAGGTGGGTGGGGGGTATTTGGGGAGGTGTATGGTTGGCCAGTCGTGGAACAGATAAAAATCTGCGGGGTAGTGTACATGGTGGATACACTGGAGGCACAGAAGGTAAATTCGGAGGCGGTGGTGGGAAGGGCGTTGGGATGGATACGAGAGTGGAGGGCGGGGGACGTCACACTACAGCAAAGGGTGGTGGTGATTAATTCTCTTGTACTCACCTATTTGTGGTTGCAGGGGTCGATTCATAGCTCCTGGCCCCGCATCTTCACTGATTGCTACTAGGTCCTCTCTCTCCCTGCTCCATGAGCTTTATCAAACCTCGTCTTAAAACTATGTATGGTTCCTGCCTCCACTACGTCACTTTCTAGGCTATTCCACTTCCTGACAACTCTATGACTGAAGAAATACTTCCTAACACCTCTTTGACTCATAGGAGTCTCAACTTCCAATTGTGACCCCTTGTTTCTGTGTATATTGTGTACAGAGTCTTGAACGATTCCTTAGTGAGGTATTGGAACGCTATTCTTAGGTTTGCTAGCCGCCTGTATGCTGCAGCAGTTATCTGATTAATTTGTGCCTCAGGAGATGTACTCGGTATTATATTCACCCCAAGATCTTTTTCCTTGAGTGAGGTTTGCAGTCTTTGGCCACCTAGACTATACTCTGTTTGCGGTCTTCTTTGCCCTTCCCTGATCTTCATGACTTTACATTTGGCAGGGTTAAATTCAAGGAGCCAGTTACTGGACCAGGCTTGTAGCCTGTCCAGGTCTCTTTGTAGTCCTGCCTGATCCTTGACTGATTTAATTCTTCTCATTAACTTCACATCATCTGCAAACAGGGACACTTCTGAGTCTATCCCTTCCGTTATGTCATTCAAATATTCCAAAAACAGTACAGGTCCTAGGACTGACCCTTGTGGAACCCCACTCGTCACAGATGCCCACTCTGACACCTCGTCACGTACCATGACTCGTTGTTGCCTCCCTGTCAGATATTCTCTGATCCATTGCAGTGCCTTTCCTGTTACGTGTGCCTGATCCTCTAGATTTTGCATTAACCTCTTGTGAGGAACTGTGTCGAACGCCTTCTTGCAGTCCAAGAAAATGCAGTCTATCCACCCCTCTCTCTCGTGTCTTACTTCTGTTACCTTGTCATAAAACTCCAGTAGGTTTGTGACACAGGATTTTCCTTCCCTGAAACCGTGCTGGTTGTCGTTTATAAGCTTGTGTCTTTCTAGGTGCTCCACCACTCTCCTCCTGATGATCTTCTCCATGACTTTGTATACTATACATGTCAGTGACACAGGTCTGTAATTTAATGCCTCATGTCTGTCTCCTTTCTTAAAAATTGGGACTACATTTGCCATCTTCCACACCTCAGGTAGTTGCCCAGTTTCAATGGATGTGTTGAAGATTTTTGTTAGTGGCACACTCAACATCTCTGCTCCCTCTCTAAGGACCCACGGAGAAGTGTTGTCAGGTCCCACCGCTTTTGAGGTATCGAGTTCACATAGCAGCTTCTTCACCTCCTCCTCGGTTGTGTGTATTTCATCCAACACTTGTTGGTATACCTCCCTTTTCTGAATTCCTGGAGTCCTTCCTGTCTCCTCTGTAAAGACTTCTTTAAATCTCATGTTGAGCTCCTCACATACCTCTTGGTCGTTTCTTGCGAATTCCCCACCTTCCTTCCTCAACCTGATTACCTGGTCCTTGACTGTTGTTTTCCTCAAGATGTGGCTATACAACATCTTCGGGTCAGACTTGACTTTTGATGCTATATCATTTTTGTATTGTCGCTGAGCCTCCCTTCTTACCTGTGCATATTCGTTTCTGGCTCTTCGGCTAATCTCTTTATTTTCCTGGGTCTTTTGTCTTCTATACTTTTTCCATTCTCTAGTGCACTTAGTTTTTGCCTCCCTACACCTTTGGGTGAACCAAGGACTCGTTATGGTCTTCCCATTACTTCTGTTTCCCTTGGGGACAAACCTCTCCTCTGCCTCTTTGCATTTGGTTTTCACATATTCCATCATTTCTTTTACTGGTTTTCCTGCCAATTCTCTCTCCCACTGAACGTCTTGTAGGAAGTTCCTCATGCTTGTGTAGTCCCCCTTTTGTAGTTTCGTTTCTCCCTTCCTATTCCTGCTCCCCTCTCCACTTGTAGCTCAACTATATAATCAAAACACAGAACGAAATGATCACTAGCTCCAAGGGGCCTTTCATACGTGATATCCTCGATGTCTGAACTACTCAAGGTGAATACTAGGTCCAGTCTTGCTGGATCATTCTCACCTCTCTCTCTGGTAGTGTCTCTAACATGTTGATGCATGAGGTTTTCCAGTACCACATCCATCACCTTGGCTTTTCATGATTCAAGACCCCCGTGGGGCTCCAGGTTCTCCCAATCAATCTCCTTGTGATTGAAATCACCCATAACTAGCAACTTTGCTCTCCCTGTGTGGGCTCTTCTGGCCACCTTGGCTAGTGTGTCTACCATTGCTCTGTTGCTCTCGTCGTATTCTTCTCTTGGCCACCTGCAGTTCTGTGGCGGGTTGTACATTACAGCAATTACCACCTTATGGCTCTCAGACTGAATTGTTCCTACTATGTAGTCCCTTTCGCCCATTCCATCCATTCCTTCCACTTCCTCAAATCCCCACCGGTTCTTAATGAGCAGTGCAACTCCTCCTTCCCCTCTGCTCCCTCTATCTTTCCTGAGGATTTGATATCCGGGTGGAAAGATTGCATCTGTTATCATCCTGGTGAGATTCGTTTCTGTGAGTGCTATTATGTCTGGGGATGTCTCCTTTATTCTTTCATGCCACTCCTCGCATTTATTTGTTATACCATCTGCATTTGTATACCAAACCTTCAACTTCTTTTCTAAAACTGTAGTCTGGGAGGTACGTTGGGGTTGGGAAAGTAGGAGACCTGATGAGGAACTATGGGTGGTTGGTGTGACGGTGGAGTTTGTAATGAGGTGGGTGGAAGCATTGGGTATGGCATGTGTGTTTTGGTTTAGATTGTTTGGTTGCATTGGGGTTGTCCAGGTTGGGAGACATCTGAAGGTATTTGAGCTTCCCCTGAGTCTGGGTTCTCCTGTCCATCTCTCTTTCCTCCTTTTGTCTCTGTACCCTCTCTTTCAGTTTCTGTCTTTCTTCTCGTGTTCTGTCGCGATCGAGATACACATTCCGGTAATCTGACATATCCCTTAGTCTTGCTTTCTCCTGCAGAATCCTGTTTCGAGTCAATGCCGCCTTGAAAATCACTTTGACTGGCCGGATTCTTCCTCTTGCAAACCCCCCTATTCTCAGAAAATTTGCCATCTGGGTCATGTCATCTTCTCCTATTGCTTGTGTATAGCAAGTTGTGGGACGTAGCGGCAGTGTATCCTTTGAGGCTGGTGGACATCCAGGTTTTGCAGAAGAAAGTTTTACTTTACGAATGGGGATATGGGCGTCCATGGCTAAGGAAAGAGGTGGTTATGATGAGTGTTAGGCAGGGTGGGTTAGGGCTTATTCCCTTGGAAAGAAGAATCTTATGTGTGTATGTGAAGCAAAGGTACTTGAGAGTGGGAGGTGAGAGGGGGAGACAAGTGGGGAAGGTTATGCAGTATGTACGAAAGTGGTGGGGTGGGCGGGATTTGAAGGTGAGTGAGGATGTGTTGCTGAACCTTATGGCAGTTAGGGTGCCTAAAGTATTGAGGGCGATTCGATTGGGAGGAAAGGGAGGGGTGGTGCAGGGGGAGGCTCTATATTCTGTGTATGACTGGAAGGGGATTGGGAAGGGTTTCGAAAGATCCAGTTAAAGCCAAAAGTCAGGGAATTGGTTTATCAGGTTTTGTTGGGCGTCTTAGCGTCGAGGGCTGTGTTATTTCATATGGGGTTGTTGGTGGAATCGCGTTGTACGAGGTGTGGAGAGGATAAGACAGCGTACCATGCCGTGTGTTTTTGATGGTCTTTGGAGACAGTGAGAATATGGTTTTCGAGGGTGCTGCGAACAGATGGGGGAGGGGGGATATCGTTATTGAGAGCTTTGAGTTTTGTTGTGGGGGGTGACTGGGGATGTGCGCCAGGCGATTATGTACGTGGTGTCAGACTATCTGTATGTGTCATGGGGGATGAGAGATGTGCAGGGGGACTACAGAGTAAAGGGCTTTAGCTGCTAGCATTTACAGAACGATGTGTATAAACAGGGAGTTACATGGTAGGGCTTGGGTGACAAGTTTTTCGGAGGGATACAGAAAATTAACGATGGTGGGGTTACTTGGTAGGGATGTGGGGTAGTTCTGGAATGGGTTGGTCCCGAGGGGAGGTTTAGGAAAGGGGGTAGGAAAAGAGGTGTGGATGGCTAGGCGAGTGCTAGTGCGTGTAGGGGGGTTAGGCTGGAGGGACGGGTGCCATTTTTTTTTTAATAGGGGTTTAGACTATGGACAATTAGAGGGGGGAATAAATGGTGGGTGAGGTGTTTGACTTTATGGACCAATTAGGTAACTGTTAGTGTACATCAGGGAAAAAGCGAAGGGGGCTTTCTGAGAGTGTTAGAGGACTGGTTGAAAGTTTATTTGTGTATTAAGATTCATGTCGATGTAATATATGTTTTTTGTAATACAGTTTTATGGAGTAATGGTCTGATGATTTTATTTATTGTAGCTAATGGAAATGGACAAAGGAGTCATTAAAGGCTTACCTACTGTAATTATGTAGAGTAATTATACAGTATTCATGGAACAGAGGTTGTAGGATTCCTACTTTTGTATACCCTTTGAAGGTGTGTCAGACCTTATGTTAGTGTGGTGTGTACTGTTAGGGGCTCATATTTTCCCCTTTGTCAGGAATATGTATTGTAAGAGAACGTATAATATTACTTATGTACTGTGTTCACATTATACTTTCATCATGTTTTTTCATTTGATGTTAGGGTGTTACACCTAGTTGATTTCTGTTGATTTCTGTTGTAGACGTATTTTTAGGCTGTATACCGAGTGGACGTTGTCTCCATACGGCAGCTCTGATTTTTTTTCCTTTAGCATACGTAGGATCAGATGCTTGTTTTGTACTTAAAGCATTATGTATGTGGTTAAGGTGTATATGCCAATGGTTTTCTATCATACATGGGAGAGTGCATAGGGGTTCAAGGGGGGATAGTCTTGGACTGTGAACCTTGCTTTCTTGGTATATCATTGCTGTATGTGTGTTCACAACTTTTTGTTACTAGTTTTGTTTGATATAACTGTGTTGGCCTTGAGCACACAATGGCATGGTGCAATAATGAAACATGTATATATTTTGTCAAGCAGTTAAATTTTTTGTTTGTGTTAGTTAATTAATTTGTAGGCTGTGCTGCAATATGTTGTAAATTATTGGTCTGTGTCAAGCAACAGTTTTATTATACTTGATCATGTCCTTACCTTAATGTGTTTTTATGTCACTTATGTTCTGGCATTTGTTTTGAAATGGTAGGGTTTTTGTTGTTTTATGTATTAATATTTGTTCTTGGAAACATTGTAAGACTATGTATGTTGTACTCAGTTTGAAATAAAATATAAAAAAAAATCCGACAATGTTCCACACAGTATGACTGAGCATTGTGCACCCCTGGAGGCTGATCTTCCAGACATTAGGGCTGAGCATTGTACACCCCTGGTGGCTGATCTTCCAGACATTAGGGCTGAGCATTGTGCACCCCTGGAGGCTGATCTTCCAGACATTAGGGCTAAACATTGTGCACCCCTGAAGGCTGATCTTCCAGACATTAGGGCTGAGCATTGTGTACCCCTGGCGGCTGATCTTCCAGACATTAGGGCTGAGCATTGTGCACCCCTGGAGGCTGATCTTCCAGACATTAGGGCTGAGCATTGTGCATCCCTGGTGGCTGATCTTCCACACATTAGGGCTGAGCATTGTGTAACCCTCGAGGCTGATCTTCCATATTCTCTCTTCCTATTGATAAGTAAGACACTTGTACAACACTGGGTACCATTCACGAAATGTTTCACCTGCCCAGTAGGCTTTATCAGTCAAATACAATACACAAGGTCGAGAGTTAGGCTTAGGTAATCAGTCTCTCAGCCTTGATGAAATTTTTGAGACAGTACACTATGTAGAGAAGTTTGAGGTAATCAGTTCCTAAACCTAAAGGGGTGGACCGGTAAACCAGCGGAAGGCCTCGGTCAGATGACCAAAGCTCCAACAGCGGGTCATCATCTGACTAAGACCCGCGTCAGGAAACACTTGTCCGGTGTCCTGACGAATCTTACCTAACCTAAAGTTCCTAAACTAGGATGCAAGATAACCAGTCTGTAGACTAGAGTAACTGCTTGAGGCCAGTCACTTGTATGCAAGAAAGTCAGGTGTAGAAGTTTGGGCACGAGGACGCTGGTGAGCTCAGCTCAGTAGTGAAATTAGGACATGCTAAACAGTTAATAATAGAATTGAAGACATTCTCTGCACAGACATTATAGTGTTGCTGTCTCAGGCAGGTGTCATATTATACCTGGAGTCTACCTGGAGGGTATTCCTGGGATCAACGCCCCCGAGGCCTGGTCCACGACCAGGCCTCCAAGTGGATCAGGGCCTGATCAACCAGGCTGTTACTGCTGGCCACACGTAGTCCAACGTACGAACCACAGCCCGGCTGATTCAGCACCGACTTTAAGTGTTTGTCCAGCTCCCTTTTGAAGGCAGCCAGGAGCCTATTGGTAATTCCCCTTATGCATGGTGGGAAGTTGTTGAACAGTCTTGGGCCCAGGACACTTATGGTGTTTTATCTTAGTGTACCAATGGCGCCCTTACATGCACTGCAAGCTACGTCAGTCGAATACAGAAATAAAATTAAATCCTGACTTACCTGGAGATCCCTGGAGAGGGTTTCGAGGGTCATCGCCCCCGCGGCTTCTGTGAGCATAGAAAAGTATCCCTAACAGTTATCTAGCATGATCTGCTCCCTCTTATTATTATTAACATGGTGGAGCGCTAAACCAATACGGATTATACAGCGCCTGGGGGGGAAGGGGGCATAGAAGGCATTCAGGCTTAATTCAGGGAATTGGAGACAGATCAAGAGCCCCGCACCAGCATCAAGGAACCTCCCATAAGGGGACCGTCTTCCAGTAATGTGACTAACTCACCTGTGGTCTCATCGCCAAGCTGCTGCAAGTCTCCGCCATCACGCCTTGCATTCTGTTGAGACACTGATTATCATCAATCTAACCTGAGGGACTAGTTACTTCAGACTACCTCTCTACTTCGTCCACTGTTTCCAGGTTTAAAATTCATCTATGTATTCTACTTAGGGATCCGGCAATGCAGCAAACACATTTCTGTTGCACATGTCTTATTCATGAATTTGTCGGAATTGTATTCCATTATAATATGATAATTCTCTTTCATGTCTCAGCCGGTTTTTTACTCTCTGCCTCAGCTGTTCTCTCTACCCATCTGCTCTGTCGCGACTCAGACACTCACTGTATTTTTCGGTCTGCCTTAACAGTTGTTTGTGTTTCAAGATCCAGTGTCATTTCTGTTCCACTTTTGAGTTTAACTTTGTGTTCACGTGCGTGTACTCACCTATATGTGGTTGAAGGGGTCGATTCATAGCTCCTGGCCCCGCCTCTTCACTGGTCGATACTAATTCACTCTCTCCCTGCTCCATGAGCTTTATCATACCTCTTCTTAAAGCTATGTATGGAACTTGCTTCCACTACTTCACTCTCAAGATTATTCTACTTCCTGACAACTCTAAGGCTAAAGAAATACTTCCTAACATCCCTGTGATTCGCCTGAGTGTTCAACTTCCATCTATAACGCCTTGTTGCTGTGTCCCATCTCTGGAACATCCTGTCTCTGTCCACCTTATCGATTCCTCTCAGTATTTTATATGTCGTTTATATGCGGGTTCTAACCCCACCCGTATTATGGTTTGTGTGGCATGCAAAGAGTACGTAACCTTTATTCAGCGCATGTCACACCTTCATAAAAGGCTACCTCCCCAACCAGCGAACCAGGCACTAAGGATCTGACGATCGGGGCCCCATCATCAGATCAGTACCTAGGTTCAGCCAATCATAATGTGGATCTGGCAATTGTAAAGGTGACGTGGTTACCACGCACGTTTTTACCATTGTCATTTTCATTCTATGCTGGTTGATGCACGATTGTTTCTTGTCTCTTGGCTGCTGTTTTGCCTTGCCTACCGTGGCGTGCACTAATACCTATTCTGCTGTATATAGTGTACATACTTTGTATAAATCTATATATACTTGGTGAAGGAAAATACAATTAAAAGTTTTTTCTGCTGTGTTTACTTTGCTCCAAGCTTCCTTTACACTCAGGATAACAGGCCTTGAGAACCTGAGGTTGTAATAGTTTGTTTGCAATTGTGTCATTACGATTTCGTGAGTCATGTTGACGGCTTAGAAGGGACTTGAGCTAGAGTTCGTCACGGCAATGCTAGCTGGAGATTCATCTGTAAATCTTGCTTTTGTGGTCACAGTGGTACCTGTGCTAACCTTCCTATTGTGTAGAAATATATCTAGTTGGATGAATCTTATTGTAGCTAGCTGGCCCAGTGGCTAGCGCGTCGGTCTGGAGTTTTACGACTCCCTGATCGCGGGTTCTAACCCCACCCGTATTATGTTTTTTTTTTTTTTTTTTACACTTGCTCACCATAACTCACTTAAATATCACTGATTTCGCTGTATTCCTTCCCATGAGAGTTACTTCTAGTGGTGGGAAGTACAATGTCACCCAACAGTTTCTTCTCACCAACTTTCCTAGTTAAGTAATAATTAATAAGGTTTGTGGAGGACACCATAACCCGTCCAACCACCACCGCTCGCTCGCTCTCTCTCTCTCTCTCTCTCTCTCTCTCTCTCTCTCTCTCTCTCTCTCTCTCTCTCTCTCTCTCTCTCTCTCTCTCTCTCTCTCTCTCTCTCTCTCATATTTTCTCATAAGTCTGTATATTAATTTTTCCTCCACTTCCGCATTAAAATAATTACCCTAAACAACCACGTTGAGACTGAACAATTGTTTTTCCATCCCAATGGCACCTTTCTGCCTTTAGCTTCTTTGTCTCCCTCTTAATTTAAACTATCTCAAACAACCGGCCTATCAATTCCTCAAAGGAATTTTCCCAGGGGTCAGGGATTCACCCTCCTTCCCTCCTCCAAGGTCATCGGGTTCAGGTCCTTTAACCTCTCTTCATAGGACTTTCCCCTAAATTTTAGAACTAGTTTTTTTCAATCTTTTGGACATATACAAGCTTATGCATGTGCTTGACCGGGCTTGGGCGTCATACTGTTTGCCCATTCAAAGCCCGTATAAATTGCTCAAACTTATTTTTTGTTCATGTTTCTAAATGCTGTTTTGATTCTTTCTAAATCTTGCATAAGCCGAGGCTGTTAGATGGTGTATGTAATTCTAGAGAAATGCTTAGTTCTATATTAACCCAAGGTCTTTCTTGCTCAAATATTAGTAACTTCTCTCCACTTATTAAATTACATCTGCAGTCATTTGAGGTCTGTGGAGTTTTTCACTCTCCTATCTTGTTCTTGTTCTTCTCTTCTGTTTTACATAATTAGCTTTGGTACACAGGACTCAATCCCCTCTCATAGGTCATTACATATATAAGGTACAGTTGGGGAGCGAGGATTCTAACGCTGATCCTTGCCATCAAAACTGCTAATTATTCTCTTCCATTCTGATATGTCATATCCCTTACTGTACCTTGCCATCTGTCATTTAGTTTCCCCTCAGTTCACTATAACTCTGTCTTTTAGTTCTGTCCGTTCTTCTAATTTCTGGACAAATCCCTTATGTTTTACTTTATCAGTTATTTTATAAAGTAAAAAAATGTAATCCACGTAACTGTCTTTGCTATTTTATCTCTGACTGCTGATTATATTTTACGATTTTTTTTCTCTCCAAGTCTTCCATATTCTGTCTTACCATCTTAGTGAGAAGTGTTGACAGTATTTACGTTAAGATTCTGGTATTTCACGGTAAATATCTTTAACATTTTAAGGTTCTGTCTGTCTCTCTTTTTATTAATGAACCACATTTGTTTTTTTCCAGTTATCCTGATTAGAGAGGTTGTTTGATTACCTTTGGTGTAACAAAGACGTTTTGCCATTTCTCTCAGCACTCATGAAGATATATATATTATCTGGTCATTGGCCTGACAGATGATTGACGGACACTTGGCCGACAGTTCTCTGTACATTCTCCAGGTTATCAATTTCGCCAGCCTTGAAGGTGGCAGTTAGTGTACAGCAATATTCCAGCCTAGAGAGAACAAGCGATTTGAAGAGAATCATCATGGGATTGGCGTCCCTCGTTCTGAAAGTTTTCATTATCCATCCCATCATTTTCCTAGCAGATGAGGTAGATACATTGTTGTGGTCTTTGAAGGTGAGATCCTCTGACATTACCCCTCCCAGGTAATTTACATTAGTTTTTCGCTCTATTGTATGGTTAGAATTTGTTTTATACCCTGATAAAGTTTAAATTTCCTCAAGTTTTCCATATCGGCGTAGTGGAAAATTCTCTTCATTGAACTTCTTACTGTTTTCTGCTGCCCATTTAAATATACGGTTAATGTCTGCTTGGAGTCTTGCAGTGTCTTCATCAATGAAGGACACTGTCATGGCAATTCTGGAGTCATCCGCAAAGGAAGACACGGCTTACATCTCTGTCTTTGTCAGATATGAGGACGAGGAACAGAATGGGAGTGAGTACTGTGCCTTGTGGAACAGACCTTTGCACTGTATCTGCCTGGGACTTTACTCTGATTACTATTACTCTTTGTGTTCTATTTGTCAGGAAGTTACAGATAAATCTACCAACTTTTCCTGTTATTCCTTTATTACGCATTTTTTACGCTATTTTCCGTCGTTAAACTTGTCGAAGGCTTTTGCAAAGTCTGTGTATACTACGTCTGCATTTTATTTATCCTCTATAGCATCCATGGCCTTGTCATAGTGGTCCAGTAGCTGGGACAGGCAGGAGCGACCAGCTCTAAACCCTTGTTGCCTTGGGTTGTGTAATTGATGGGTATCTAGGTGGTTGGTGATCTTGCTTCTTAGAACCCTCTCAAAGATTTTTATGATAGGGGATGTTAGTGCTATCAGTCTGTAGTTCTTTGCAATTGCTTTACTGCCACCTTTGTGGAGTGGGGCTATGTCTGTTGTTTTTAGTGAGTGTGGGATGACCCCTGTGTCCATGCTCCACTACTTATACTGGTACTTCCACTATCAGCCTTACCACTACCACTACTTATACTGGTACTTCCACTATCAGCCTTACCACTACCACTACTTATACTAGTACTTCCACTACCTGCCTTACCACTACTCCCACTACCAGCCTTACCACTACTTCCACTACCAGCCTTACCACTACCACTACTTATAATAGTACTTCCCTACCTGCCTTACCACTACTTCCACTACCAGCCTTACCACTACCACTACTTATACTGGTACTTCCACTACCAACCTTACCATTACCACTACTTATACTGATTCTTCCACTACCAGCCTTACCACTACCACTACTTATACTGGTACTTCCACTACCTGCCTTACCACTACCACTACTTATACTGGTACTTCCACTACCAGCCTTACCACTACCACTACTTATACTGGTACTTCCACTACCAGCCTTACCACTACCACTACTTATACTAGTACTTTCACTACCTGCCTTACCACTACTTCCACTACCAGCCTTACCACTACCACTACTTATACTGGTACTTCCACTACCAGCCTTACCACTACCACTACTTATACTGGTACTTCCACTACCAGCCTTACCACTACCACTACTTATACTGTCTGTACTTCCACTACCAGCCTTACCACTACACTACTAACTGTACCTACTAGTACACTCACACTACATACTGCCTTACCACTACTTCCACTACCTTCCTTACCATTACCACAACTATTCCTTCCACCTCTCTTTCCCCCCACCTCCCTGCCAGCTGGCCTATATATACTGCCGCCATCTCTCTTTTCTGTTAGTGTGACTTTGTAAATGCTCCTCTTTCCTATGTGCGGTTATTTGTGTTGTGTAGAGCATGATAGAAATGCTCACAGAAGGGATTCAACATTGTCTGACGAAATTATATTCCTGACGAAGGAAGATCGAACTCTGTGAAGCCACCAGCTCCTGTCAGTGACTTTGTTATGAGTTAAGATTTGTTGTGCTGGATACCCGAGCTTTGCTAAAGACGACATAAAGTGAATGTAGACCTGTAGCTCGTTCTCAGTGTACCAGGTGTTGATCACCCTCGCATGCAGTTTTCACAGTGCACCAGGTGTTGCTCACCCTGACATGCAGTGTTCTCAGTGTACCAGGTGTTGATCACCCTGTCATGCATTGTTCTCAGTGTACCAGGTGTTGCTCACCCTGATATACAGTGTTCTCAGTGTACCAGGTGTTGATCACCCTGACATGCAGTGTTCTCAGTGTACCAGGTGTTGATCACCCTAACATGCAGTGTTCTCAGTGTACCAGGTGTTGATCACCCTTTTGCAGTGCATGTACAGTGTGATCCTGACAGCAGTGTCATTACCAGGTGTTGATCACCCTGACATGCAGTGTTCTCAGTGTACCAGGTGTTGATCACCCTGCATGCAGTGTTCTCAGTGTACCAGGTGTTGATCACCCTGACATGCAGTGTTCTCAGTGTACCAGGTGTTGCTCACCCTGTCATGCAGTGTACCAGGTGTTGCTCACCCTGACATGCAGTGTACCAGGTGTTGCTCACCCTGACATGCAGTGTACCAGGTGTTGCTCACCCTGACATGCAGTGTACCAGGTGTTGCTCACCCTGACATGCAGTGTACCAGGTGTTGCTCACCCTGACATGCAGTGTACCAGGTGTTGCTCACCCTGACGTGTAGTCTTCTGTTAATCAGGCTGGGTGGATTTTTTTTTCCCCTCATATGGCTACTCATAGTCAGGAGTACGTAAAGAAATGTAAAGTATGTATGAAACGCAAAGATAATGTTGGAAGCCGTAACCCCATGCTGGTTTATTCCACTACCAGAAAACCATGAGATAGAGTAAGGCTCGACTTTTTGACTAATTTCCAACGTTCACATCAAGATAATAAGCAATTATCGATCCTTTCACTCTGCAAGTTAGAATTTATTGGAGAAATAAACTCCTGAGGCATTTGCTAAAGTATTTAAAGAACGAATTAATTGCAAACATACTACACCTGAGTCCCTAGAAATCGATAATGGAGGTGAATTTTATAAGTTTACACTCGTCCCCCACCATCCTGCCAGTAATGGTTTAGTTGAGAGGACGGTCAAGAAGGTACTCGATGCTGTATAAACAAGTAATAATTAATCCTAACATCAAAACAAGGGATGAAGCAATAGATGATGTTATTATGCAATTAATTCTGCATATAATACCTCTATAGGTGATACTCCATCTGATGCTTTGTATGGTGTAAATAAACGTCTACCCAACGTCTTTCTGTACTCCAATCCACAACCCAATTACCGTGACGATGACTACATAATGACTCTTACTCATATTGCACAAGACATCTTTAGGAGAATCAAACAAACACTTCAAAAGTCAACAGCAGAATTTACTAAAGTCACGAATGCTTGAGCAAACACAACCAAAATTAAAGTTGGCTTGAGAGTCATGTTAATTAATTTCAACTGGACTTCTGCAATGCCAAAGCTTGAACAAAAGTTTGTCGAGTCATTGAACATATAAGTCGTAATAAGCATAAGTTTAGAGAAATAAACAGTGTTCATAGCAGAGTCGCATTTGGACCATATGAAGTTGTTTACCTTCTGCCTCTAACCGGTTGACTGACACTTATACTACTGCCTGACACTATTCTTGTGCTCACGACAGGTGATGAAAGTACATCACTTATTTTGATTCCTCAGTCACAGTAAGTGTTAGCCAATGCCGCTGAATTTGACCCCCTTAAGTCAGACGAACACTCTGCATAAGTAAATCTTGCTTTACCAGAGTTGGGGTTAAATGCGAATAACTTATACACATAAACAGATATTTCAGCCACTACCTCACCATCTTAAGTTTTGCTCTGTTGGTCATCTTGTTGGACAGTGTCGTCTTACAAGTGCTGAGTGACTGTCACTGTTGGACAGTGTCATCTTACAAGTGCTGAGTGACTGTCACTGTTGGACAGTGTCGTCTTACAAGTGCTGAGTGACTGTCACTGTTGGACAGTGTCCTCTTACAAGTGCTGAGTGACTGTCACTGTTGGACAGTGTCATCTTACAAGGGCTGAGTGACTGTCACTGTTGGACAGTGTCATCTTACAAGTGCTGAGTGACTGTCACTGTTGGACAGTGTCATCTTACAAGTGCTGAGTGACTGTCAGTGCTGGACAGTGTCATCTTACAAGTGCTGAGTGACTGTCACTGTTGGACAGTGTCATCTTACAAGTGCTGAGTGACTGTCACTGTTGGACAGTGTCGTCTTACAAGTACTGAGTGACTGTCACTGTTGGACAGTGTCGTCTTACAAGTGCTGAGTGACTGTCTTTGCTGGACAGTGTCGCTTACAAGTGCTGAGTGACTGTCACTGTTGGACAGTGTCGTCTTAGAAGTGCTGAGTGACTGTCACTGTTGGACAGTGTCGTCTTACAAGTGCTGAGTGACTGTCACTGTTGGACAGTGTCGTCTTAGAAGTGCTGAGTGACTGTTACTATTGGACTGTCATCTTACAAGTGCTGAGTGACTGTCACTGTTGGACTGTCATCTTACAAGTGCTGAGTGACTGTCACTATTGGACTGTGTCATCTTACAAGTGCTGAGTGACTGTCACTATTGGACTGTCATCTTACAAGTGCTGAGAGACTGTCACTGTTGGACTGTCATCTTACAAGTGCTGAGTGACTGTCACTATTGGACTGTGTCATCTTACAAGTGCTGAGTGACTGTCACTATTGGACTGTCATCTTACAAGTGCTGAGAGACTGTCACTGTTGGACTGTCATCTTAAAAGTGCTGAGTGACTGTCACTGTTGGACTGTCATCTTAAAAGTGCTGAGTGACTGTCACTGTTGGACTGTCATCTTACAAGTGCTGAGTGACTGTCACTGTTGGACTGTCATCTTACAAGTGCTGAGTGACTGTCACTATTGGACTGTGTCATCTTACAAGTGCTGAGTGACTGTCACTATTGGACTGTCATCTTACAAGTGCTGAGAGACTGTCACTGTTGGACTGTCATCTTAAAAGTGCTGAGTGACTCACTGTTGGACTGTCATCTTACAAGTGCTGAGTGACTGTCACTATTGGACAGTGTCATCTTACAAGTGCTGAGTGACTGTCACTTGGACTGTCATCTTACAAGTGCTGAGTGACTGTCACTGTTGGACTGTCATCTTACAAGTGCTGAGTGACTGTCACTTGGACTGTCATCTTACAAGTGCTGAGTGACTGTCATTGTTGGACTGTCATCTTACAAGTGCTGAGTGACTGTCACTTGGACTGTCATCTTACAAGTGCTGAGTGACTGTCACTCTTGGACTGTCATCTTACAAGTGATGAGTGACTGTCACCACATATTATTGTGTCATACTGAGTAAACAAATTAGTAATTATTCTCACATTTCGTTGCTTTAAGAAACATTTTGTCCATCTTCATGTACATTTACTTAGATGCTTTTACTTTACAAGTTTTTCTGTGACTATTAGTCAGTGTATTTAACTGTGGGTCAATTTTTACTGTTTATTGATTATTCATGTCCTTTATGAGGTTTGGAATTTAACAGATGTGACTTCTCTTGTTTATAATTTCTCCCAGAACCCGTACAGCACCTGAATAGCGATCGATCAATCTTCAGTGATGCTTTATGTTTTCAATATGATCTTTGAGTATGACATATGTTTACTTGCTGTACAACATTCATTTTGCATTACATAGACTCATTGCCTGATATTATTTTATGTAGCATCTGCCAGTCCGTTTATATAATATTAGATTTTCTACCTGCATGATCCAAGCTGTCTGTGGTGTAAAGGACCGTTACTGTGTCATGGCTTAACCTTTGCTCAGGGTCTGTCATATAGTGCTACATGATTAGCTCAGCTCACTCGCATAAGCTGTGAGCCGTAAACTTTGCCCTAGATAGGAAAGAATGAATCTAGGCAGTGAGTGTGCACCATACTAGAAAATCCTGCACCACGCAGTGCATGATGGGAAAAACAAAGCCTTGGTCGTGTGAATGGTTAAAAAAAGCGACTTTGCGTTGTTGTTTTTTTTTTTTTTTTTTTTGTATTTTCAGTTTCTTGGTATCATTCAGTAAAATTGAATAGAGATGATTTTGATTGAATTCACGACTGTAAGTTGCTTGAAAATGATCTCAGAACAGCAGATACATTCGTTTTTTGTCGATATTCCAGAGGACGAGTAAAGCCCTCTTCAACCCCCTAATTGGTTTTATGGGTTATTATTAGGTTTGATTTTTTTTTTTTATTTAAAAACATAATATTACATATAAAAAGTAAAAATAGCGCCATCAGGCAGAACACTTACAAATACGTACATCAGAAATATGATTTCAAACTCATACCCACAGGACACAAACCTCAATTTTTTACAAAAACATTCTTTACTGCCCTTATTAACAAACCACCATACCACACATACTAAAGTACCTCGTACAAAACAACACAGAGCCTACAGCAAAGACTTCTCTACACACCGAACACCCTCATCCCAAAACTACATAAATTGTACATAATGTGGTTGAATCCTACCCTTATGTACAGTGAACCAGTAAATCAAAATAGCAATACCACACATCAAAGAACTATCAAAATAGCTCAAAACAAAAGGAACACTTAACAAAGTTTACATGGATAATGACAAAAGGCTATTAAACCAAAACACCTTTACACATGACAGACAAAACAACATAAAAGGCCCAAGGACATACTCCCCCACCCCAACCACCACCCCACCTCAACCCCCCAAAAAAAACCCAACCCCCAACCCCAACCCCTCATGATCAAAACCCCAGTACCCTCATGTCACATAGCTCAGAACATATACAAACCCACAATAAACAAAGAGATCTTGTCACTGGATTTACCCAAAATACAATGTCCCCGAAACATGAAAACAGATCTCAAAAAATATACCCCCATTTGGCCAGGCACTAACATATACTTGCCACAAAAATCTAAGTGTAAACCCATGTCCTCAGAACACAAACTCCAGATATTGGACAAACATAAAGCTTACTGGTCGTTAAAGCAAAACACCATTCCACACATACTAAAGTACCTGGTACAATACAAACATTGGTACTACCACGAAGGTGTTCCCACACACACAACACCCCATCATTAAACTGAAAAATTATACATGGTGTGTTTAAATCCTACCAATTATATACAGTGACCAGTAAGCCAATATAACAAAACTATACATCAGATAACAAACAAAAGAAGCTCAAAATTTAATAAAAACACTAAACAAAGTTTACATAAAATAATAACAAACGCATAATGTAACAAAATACACCAATCACATGACAAAATTACATAAAAGGCACATGCATGTGAGTGCCGTCATGGCACATGGCTCAACACATTTACTACGTCACAATTAATCAAGGGACCTACCATATACAATGTCCTGATAACATAAAAACATGTCTCAAAATTTTTAACTCAAAACCCGTACATTAACTTAAAAAAATATATATATATTTCCCTTCTACTTTCGTGTCATCCACACATCTCTGCCATCCACACATCTCTGCCATCCACACATCTCTGCCATCCACACATCTCTGTCATCCACACATCTCACGCACAACACATCTCCTTTATCTTAGATCCACCAAAACCAGTAGATCTACACATACCGAAGCTCAGAGTATACCTCCTGTCATAAGGCTCAGGCACACATAAATAGAAACAAATTAAACGATCTCCAAAGAAAAAGCACTATAACAATGGCATCAACCTCCCAAAAGGCAGCCCCAGGATTTGCACTGATTTCTCAGGCCCACCTGCCACTCACAACCCAGAACAACAACAGACAGAAGATAAAGTGTTTGCCTACACATACTCACCTAACGAAACTCCTTTAACCAGAGGTTTAGCTGTTCACTAGCACATCCCCACTTGCGCACACAAGCGGCGCATTCTAAAACACTACCTCCCCCCATCCCCGGGAGTCCAGGCCGTTCAAAGCACCTTACTTTACAAAATCCCCAACACCCTAATAGTCAGAGTCCGGTACCCCTCCGAAAAATCCCTCTCCCACACTTGGATCTATAGGTTCACTCCCCTTGTGTAGTCCCCTCTTTTCCTGTTCCCCCCAAGACCTCTTCCCCAGCACCCCTCCAGCCTCCTTCCTCTCATGTGCCACCGCAGGACTCTTCTGTCCCCGCCGGCACATCTCTCCAGGATCATACTCCCCTCCCCTCTCAGACCTCTTTGGTTCCCTCCATAGTCTCCCCGATCTCTACTTGCTCTACCTCACTTGTCTCTGAAGTTATGGTATCGGCATCTTCCTCGTCCGCTGAAACACTTGATGATATCTCCAACTATATTGCAGAGACGAAACCCTTGATGGGCACCAGTGCGCCTCCTTATGCAGCAATCTTTTCCTTCACAGCATCCCAATTCCTCCTCCTTTACACGCTTTCCATTGCCTCCACACATTCACTTCACTGACCCTACTATAATGCCCATAGATTTTATCACTGCTCATTGTTGGCATACCTATCTGTGTGAATAATCACTTATTTACAATGGAATATTCGTGGCCTCAAGGGTAATCAAGGAGAACTCCCGGTGTTGCTCTCTCAGTTTTCCCCAGTATGTGTTGGGTTGCAAGAGCCTACCTCTCAAGGAAGGGTCCTTGATGCTGGTGAGGGGATTTTGATCAAGGGAATTGGATCTGTGCTCCAGTTCCCTAAATTAAGCCTGAATACCTTCCACGTCCCCCCATAGATGCAATATAATCCTTAGGGGTTTAGCGCTTTCCCCTTGATTTTAATAATAATACAAGAGCCTAAAGTTCGTTCAGTGGTTATCCGTCCCATTTTGGGCTACGTGTTGTTGCATTCTTCTGATCCATATCCTGATGAAACTTTTAATGGAAGTGCACTTCTTGTGCGCGTTGGTTGGTATACCGTTTCGACAGGTATTTGTTTGTTCTCAGCTGCATTGTACTGAAGCCCATATTTATTTGCACATGTGGTATACAGTTTGCTTTCTATATCTCCCCTTCCCGTGCATTCTGTATCTTAGATGTTGTGTTCTTGATCTCTTCTCTGCTTCCGCCCATCTTGTTAGGTAGTATTCTGGGTCCCTTATTATTCATGTGTTACGTAAATGACATGCCCATCAGTGTCAAGTGCAAACTCCTACTGTAAGCGGATGACAGTGCTCTGTTAGTGTCAGGTAAAGACCCACAAGATATAGCTAATGCATTAACACTGGAACTGGAGTCCTGCATCAAATGGTTAGTAGACAACAAACTATTGTTACACCTCGGGAAAACAGAAGCCATACTCTTTGGCACGAAATATAAACTGAGCAGGGTAAATAATTTTAATGTCCGATGTAATGGGGAATCCATCACTTCAGTTTCCTCAGTAAAATATCTGGGAATCCCCTTTGACCCATGCATGTCAGGAGAATTGATAGGGAACAGTGTAGTAAAGAAAGCGAATGCCAGACTGAAGTTCCTCTACAGACAAGCACAGTGTCTACCTACTGAGGCTCGCAGGACCCTATGTCTAGCTCTAATACAGTGTCATATGGACTATGCTTGCTCTTCATGGTACTCTGCCTTGACAAAAAAACTGAAAGATAAACTGCAAATCACCCAGAACAAAATGGTAAGATTCATCCTGGACCTGGGACCAAGAGAGCATGTAGGCCAGGATGAATTACAACAATTGGATTTGCTGAATATTGAAGACAATAAAACAACTTAAGTTGAATCAAGTTTATAAAATTGCTCACAGTGTCCAGAATATCTTAATGCCAATTTTGTCAAGGCTGGGAACCAAAACAGTTATAGTACTAGGAGGGGAGAGCACAACTTTGTAGTACCCACAGTCAGTGGCCAGGCTTCAAACACCTTTTATTGTACAGCAATAAAGGAATGGAACAGACTGCCTGCACATGTCAAAGCCAGTCATAACATGAGCCAGTTCAAGAAGAGAACCAAAGGTACCTAATGAATGTTGCGACAGAAAGGGAGAAGAATTTTTTTTTTTTTTTTAGCTAACATACATGTAAATGTAAATAACTCTTTTTACCATATTCCTAGTATATATTCTTTATAGTATAATAACATATATCTCTTACAATGTATAATATTAAGGTATTAAATGGACCCCAATGGAAATAAGTCACTTTGTCTGACTTTTTGGGTTATCCTAGGTTCTCTACACATATGCTGCTATGTATGATAATCTATGTAACTATATTTGTGTATACCTGAATAAACTTACTTACTTATGATTTTAACGCTCACCATCATCTTTGGGGAGGGTCCCACTGTGACTCTCGTGGTGATCAGTTGGACACTCTTCTCACTTCTCATGTTTTTCTGTTTTAAATACGGGTGCTCCCACCCATTTTGACTCACACTCAGTCATTCTCTCTCTTGCATCGATCTTTCTATTTGTTCCTCGTCAATCGCACTTGATTACGCTTGGTCTGTTTTCCCGTATTTGCACCACAGTGATTACTTTCCCATTCTTATTTCTACTACGTATTCCCGACTGCCTTGTAGCCCCCGTTGGCACCTCCACACAAATCCCAAAATATTTGTTTTATGATTCCTGTGAAAATGATTTCATTTAATTCAATAGTAAATGCTGTATTTCACGAAATAAGTCACTTACTTTCGAGATATTCAGCGAAAACACGCGCATACCTCATGACTCGGGAAATTTTCTTCGAGAAAATATTTTTTTTGAGTGTTTCTGGATGACACTAGTGATCTAGTACAGTTAACCTTACAAATTCTCCGTTTTCTCTTACCCTAGGCCCTCAGAAGACCATTAAGATATGATATGATCAGAGCGATAATTATATATTGGGTCTGACCACAAACAATTGTCACATTATGGACTATATTTTATTCATTCTAGAGTGTCTGTCGTGTTTCTATTTACATATTGTCTTATGTCACATTAAATCAACTGCGATAGATAAACCATAGTGTTGATATTAGCTTAATAATAAAGCATATCCCCCCCCCCTGCATCACGAGACTCGGGAATTTCTGCTGACATAAACAAATGTTCCCAGATGGTTCCTGAAAAAAAAAATCGAAAAAAAATCGAAACATTTACTGCATGTGAGCAGGCATGCTACGGGTGGTGGAATCACCATACATGTTTTAAATGACAATATTTCCTTGTAAGAACATCGTAGAACAATGATACTTGTACGAGTGTGTTACCAAAGTGTTAAACTATTTTTCTATATGATTAACTCAATTTCCATAATTTTTTATTTATTTTTTCACTCGTGCGCTGCGTGGGTGATACCCTCCCTAATACTCTCATCTTAGGCTTTTTGGGGGGACCCTTCTTCGTCCTCTATTGATGAGCTGGTAAACCAGTTTTCGACTTCAGCTTTGACTGCAGCGTCACGTTCTATTCCTCAAAGCTCAGGCAGGCGTTCTCAGATATGCCTGCCTTGGTTGTCTCCTGTGTGTCCCCGGGTATCCCTATATGTGCGGAAGTTGTGTGGCAAGTACGCACTAGACGTCCTCTTGCCCAGATATTCCATTATATTTACAAGGCTCACGTTTCCCAGAATGTGATACGGTCAAGTTTCTTGGCCTTCTCTTCGGTCGACGGTTGACATGGAAACCTCACATTTCCTCTTTGAAGGCAGCTTGCCATGGTCGACTGAATCCCCTTAAAATTCTTGCGCATCGTTCATGGGGAGCAGATCACCGGACTCTCCTCCGTTTGCATTCCACCCTAGTCTTCTCCAAGGTAGATTATGGAGACCAAGTCTATTCTGCGGCTTCTCCTACAACTCTTTTTAAGTTAGATCCCCTTCATCATCAGGGTCTTCATGCCTTGGTACTTTCGTTCATCTCCTGTTGAAAGTCTCTATGCTGAGGCGAATGTTCCTTCATTATCCGATCATCGTGAAGCTCATTGCCTTCGTTACTTTGTCCACTCTCATGACGTTCGTGTTCCTTCTATGTATAGGTTGGTCTCAGACGTTAGTAGAAGCCCGTTTTTTGTTCATCGTCCCTGCTTACTCAGGCCATTTTCTCGCTGTCTTCACTCCGGTCTTCTCTCCAGTTGCCTCTCTTGTATGTTCATGTAGCGTTTGCCTTTTTCCTTGCCCCTTGGGAGGTTCCCTACTGCTGTGCACCAAAGCTCTCCTACCTACGTCTGCTTCTTGCTCTTTTTCTTGATCACTTCCGATCGCATGCTCGTGCCGTCGCTGTTTATACAGATGGTTCTAAGTCTTCTGACGGTGATGGGTTCATGGCAGTGTTCCCTGACGACGATGTCCGAAAACATCTGTTAGACTCAGCTAATATTTTTACCTCCAAGTTGTATGTCATTCTCATAGTGCTTCTCATTCTATTAAACAACTTGATTCCCCTCATCCATTGGTCATTTATATTCAAATTTGGTTGCTCCGTGTGGCTAGCAAAAACAAAGGCGTTGTTTTCTGTTGGGTCCCTGGACACGTTGATGTGCGAGGCAATGATCAGGCGGATGCTGCTGTGCAGTCAGCAGTGCATGATCTTCCGGTTTCCTATAGAGGTATTCCGTTCAGGGATTATTTTACAGTCATCTCTGCCCGTCCTCGCGGCCGTTGGCAACAACGGTGGTTGGACATGCACCATAACAAACTGCCGTTGCCGTACTCGGGTTACTGTGCTCTCCCGTCTCCGCATCGCCCATACCCGCCTTACCCATGGGTATCTCATGGAACGACACCCCATTCCTCTCTGTGAGGTTTGTCGGGTCCCTATTTCGGTTCTTCACTTTCTTGTGGATTGTCTGGTTTACCAACGAGCTCGCAGGATTTACCTCCACCACCGCCGCCGCCCTGCCTCTCTTACCTTATCTTCCCTCTTGCAGACGGTCCTGCCTTTGACTTACGATCACTTTTTTACTTTTTGTCAGCGACTGCTTTACTATACGAACTTTGACACAGCCCATAGAGTCACTTCCAGCCCTTTTCTCCCCTCACCTCTGATCCCCTCTCCATCTAGCTCATTATAGCCCCGGCACCATGTATGCATATTATTTGTAATGTTAACTGAAAATAATGAAAGAAATTATCCATTACAAAAATAATAATAATAATTTTGATAGACAATGTTTGTTTTTTAATTAATTTCATCCCAGGAAATTTTAAAGAAACTTGTTTCAAATCGTGACACAGAAATGACCATTTGACGGAGCGAGAGAGACTCAGAATAAACAAAGATTCAGTCAGTAGACAAGTGGTATTCACAGGATCTTCTGACTGTTTTTAAGAGGAAACTAACAAATGTTTTTAGCCTACAGCCGCTGAGTCACGAGACGGCGTGGCCTCAATGACAACTTTAATAGGCATTACTCACTACACTAATAAATGTGTCCTTGAAATATAAGTGTCGTGGGAGTCAACTTAGTATTAATAAGTGTACTAATAAAAGTGTATCCACAGGTGTCGTGGCTGCGACATAGAGACACGCACTTGCTCACTGTGGGCTCATACACCTACACGACTGACCAGAGGTTCAGGGCTGTGCACACCACAGGCTCCGAGGACTGGGCACTAACAGTTAAGTTTCCTCAAGTGCGGGACTCAGGAATATACGAGTGCCAGGTGTCAACAGCGCCACCCATGAGGCACTACATCTGGCTCACAGTTGTAGGTAAGTAGAGCAAACCTTTATTTTTAAAAACGATGGATTTACACACGAAGACCATAATATTACCTTTCTTTTTTTTGAGGACTTAGATGCAGAAAGAGTGATAAATACACAACATTCGCAGGGAAGTAAGTGGTCGTAGAATTACACCAATTGGTTTATTGTAGACTTTCTGTGGTCTCGATTTCTTATGCTATTATATACTCATAAAAACAGATCTTGTAATTTGTATAACATTAAAATTCTCAGCCTCTCACATTAGAATTCGTGTGTGTTCACTTATTAGTGGATGTATATGAAGGAACTTAGCTGCTAGATACCGGGTTCAGTCATTCTTGCTTCATCCCAATCAAACTCAACTCATCTCTCATATACTGTATAATCTTTTTTCTTACTGTTTTCCAGCTTCTAGGACCATACTTGGCAGATTGTTCCCGCCTTTAAATCTCTAAACCATCCTTTCTTAACTTAAATTTATCCAATTTAAATCTTTGAGTGCAGTTGTTCGTCTCTGGCTTCTGAGCTTCTTCAGCATTCCATTTTCTATTCCAATTTAAAGTTTGGCGCCTCGTAGTTGCATCTACTTTTCTTGCTAACTCTACATTTTCCAGGCCATTTTGAAGCCTTTTCCTCATTATCTACAATATTCATTCTCTTCCTTTTTTATATTATTTTAGACGATGGAATGTACTAGAAGATATATTACATCAGACTTGCGTCACATGTAACCACATTCCTGCATGTCAACATAAGCACCTATGAAGCACCGGAGTTCATTGCTTACTCTCAGTGATTGCACCATTGAAGTAAGGGGGTTCAGTGCCAATTATGCAAGATATTCTGCGTGTTCAGGGTCAGGAAGGAGGGTACAGTAAACTTGCGTCACGCCACCACATTCACAGATCCTCACTAGTTTCCAGAAAGTTAACGCCTCACTAAAGCTCTCATATTCTTGCTTTCTCTTCAAAATTTTTCACACTCTGCATCAAAGTACGTTGTATTTACGCCACTCGGCTACATCCCAGAGTGGGAGTGTGGCGTAGGTACTATGTACTTTGATACAGTGTGTATAGGCTCGAATCCTGTGTTGGTAGACAGCAACCACCCAGGGAGGTACTACCGTCCTGCCAAGTGAGTGTAAAACGAAAGCCTGTATCTGTTTTACATGATGGTAGGATTGCTGGTGTCTTTTTTCTGTCTCATAAACATGCAAGATTTCAGGTATGTCTTGCTACTTCTACTTACACTTAGGTCACACTACACATTCATGTACAAGCATATATATATGCACACCCCTCTGGGTTTTCTTCTATTTTCTTACTAGTTCTTATTTCCTCTTCTCCATGGGGAAGTGGAACAGAATTCTTCCTCCGTAAGCCATGCGTGTCGTAAGAGGCGACTAAAATGCCGGGAGCAAGGGGCTAGTAACCCCTTCTCCTGTATATATTACTAAATGTAAAAGGAGAAACTTTCGTTTTTCCTTTTGGGCCACCCCGCCTCGGTGGGAAACGGCCGACGTGTTGAAAGGAGAAGATATATATATGTATATGTATGTATATATATTATATATATATATATATATATATATATATATATATATATATATATATATATATATATATATATATATATATATATATATTCAAACATCCTCGAGGACCCCATTGCCATTACCATCAACTATAACATCCTGGAGGTCATGCCACTCACAACATCCTGGAGGTCATGTCACTCACTCCAACAATATCCTGGAGTCATGCACTCACAACATCTGGAGGTCATGCACTCACAACTCTGGAGGTCATGTCACTCACAAATCCTGGAGGTCATGCACTCACAACATCCTGGAGTCATGTCACTCACAACATCCTGGAGTCATGCCACTCACAACATCCTGGAGGTCATGTCACTCACAACACCTGGAGTCATGTCACCACAAATCCTGAGATCATGCACTCACAACATCCTGGGTCATGTCACTCACAACACCCTTTGGAGGTCATGTCACTCACAATATCCTGGAGTCATGTCACCACAACATCCTGGATCATGTCACTCACAACATCTGGAGGTCATGTCACTCACAACATCCTGGAGGTCATGTCACTCACAACATCCTGGAGTCATGCCACTCACAACATCCTGGAGGTCATGTCACTCACAACATCCTGGAGATCATGTCACTCACAACATCCTGGAGGTCATGTCACTCACAACTTTCTGGAGGTCATGTCACTCAACATCCTGGAGGTCATGTCACTCAACATCCTGGAGGTCATGTCACTCACAACATCCTGGAGATCATGCCACTCACAACATCCTGGAGGTCATGTCACTCACAACATCCTGGAGATCATGCCAATCACAACATCCTGGAGGTCATGTCACTCACAACATCCTGGAGATCATGCCACTCACAACATCCTGAGGTCATGCACTCACAACTCTTCTGAAGAGGGTCATGTCACTCAACATCATGGAGGTCATGTCACTCACAACATCCTGGAGGTCATGTCACTCACAACATCTTGAGATCATGCCACTCACAACATCCTTGAGGTCATGATCACAACATCCTGAGGTCATGTCACTCACAACATCCTGGAGATCATGCCACTCACAACATCCTGGAGGTCATGTCACTCACAACATCCTGAGGTCATGTCACTCACAACATCCTGGAGGTCATGTCACTCACAACATCCTGCAGATCATGCCACTCACATCATCCTGTAGGTCATGTCACTAACAACACCTTGGAGGTCATGTCACTCACAACTTCCTGGAGGGCATATCACTCACAACATCCTGGGGGTCATGTCAATCACAACATCCTGGAGGTAATGTCACTCACATCATCCTGGAGATCATGTCACTCACAACATTCTGGAGGTCATGTCACTCACATCATCCTGGAGATCATGTCACTCACAACATTCTGGAGGTCATGTCACTCAACATCCTGGAGGTCATGTCACTCACAACATCCTGCATAAAGTCTGAAATAACACATACAGAGTCTGTCTGGATAGAATTTTCAGAGGGGTGTGAAAAATTGATTTTAGGCGTGATTTACCGTCCTCCAAACTTAGATAGGGAACAAGGGAGACTACTTTCGGAGGAAATTGTTAAGGCCACAAGGCACGATAACGTAGTAATTCTAGGGGACTTTAACTTTAGTCAGATTAATTGGAATTTCTTGACAGGGAATTTAGAATCTAACGACTTTTTAGAAGTAGTTCAGGATTGCTTTTTGAAGCAGTTTGTGACAGAACCTACAAGGGGAAATAACCTACTTGACTTGGTTCTGGCAAGCAAGGAAACCCTTGTTAATAATTTAGAAATTACAGAGGAACTCGGCTCAAGCGACCACAAGTCAATTACCTTTAGCATTGAATGGATGTATGACAGTAGGGATAATTCAGTAACGGTCCCAGATTTTCGCTTAGCAGATTATAATGGACTTAGAGAACACTTATCAAGTGTGGACTGGGGTGACGAAGAGAGGTATCAATATGACAGTTTTCTTAACACTATACAGGCTGCCCAAAGAACATTTATCCCGTATAAAGAAATTAGATCAAGTAGAAATGACCCAAAATGGATGAATAATAGGCTCAAGTATCTTTTAGGGCAGAAGAAAGGAATTTATAGGCGCATAAAAAGAGGTGAGGGTCATCTTATAAATCAGTATACTGACATTAAGAGGGACGTTAAAAAGGGGATAAGAAAAGCTAAACGGGACTATGAAATTAAAGTTGCTAGGGATTCAAAAACTAACCCAAAAAGTTTTTTCCAGGTTTATAGAACAAAAGTTAGGGATAAGATAGGTCCCCTGAAAAATAACTCTGGGCATCTTACTGACAAGGAGAAAGATATGTGCTCTATTTTTAATAATTTTTTTCTCTCTGTTTTCACACAGGAAGACACTAATAATATCCCAGTAATTATTCTTTACAGAGGCCCAGAAGAAGATAAATTATCTAATATCACAGTCACTAGCAAAATGGTTATGAAACAACTAGACCGACTGAAACAAAATAAATCGCAGGGTCCTGATGAGCTTTTTGCAAGGGTTCTTAAGGAATGCAAAATGGAACTCTGTGAACCAATATCTAACATTTTTAATTTATCTCTTCAAACAGGTGTAGTGTCTGATATGTGGAAGATGGCTAATGTAATTCCTATTTTTAAAGCAGGGGACAAGTCACTACCGTCAAACTACCGCCCAATAAGCCTGACCTCAATTGTAGGCAAATTTCTAGAGTCAATTATAGCTGATATTATTAGAAACCATCTAGATAACCATAATTTGATTAATGATACTCAGCATGGATTCACGAGGGGCCGTTCCTGCCTATCTAATTTATTAACCTTCTTCAGTAAAGCTTTTGAGGCTGTTGATAACGATAAAGAATTCGATATTGTTTATTTAGACTTTAGTAAGGCTTTTGATAGAGTACCGCACCAGAGACTGTGGCAGCTCATGGCATTGGTGGAAAAATGCTGTCATGGATCGAGTCATGGCTCACCAATAGGAAGCAGAGAGTGTGCATAAGTGGGGTTAAATCCGAATGGGGACTTGTAACAAGTGGTGTTCCACAGGGATCAGTCTTAGGCCCGTTGTTATTTATAATATATATCAATGACTTTGACGAGGGAATTACTAGTGATATGAGCAAATTCGCCGACGACACGAAGATAGGTAGGATAATTGATTCAAACATAGATGTCATAGAACTTCAGGAAGATTTAGACAAACTTAATTCGTGGTCAGAAAAGTGGCAGATGCAGTTCAATGTAGATAAATGCAAGGTTCTGAAGCTCGGGAGTGTCCATAACCCAAGCACTTATCAGTTAAATAACGTAGAACTTAGCCATACAGATTGCGAGAAGGACTTGGGGGTGATGGTAAGCAGCAACCTTAAACCAAGACCGCAATGCCTAAGCGTACGTAATAAGGCAAATAGATTACTGGGATTTATATCAAGAAGTGTTAGCAACAGAAGTCCAGAGGTTATATTACAGCTTTATACATCATTAGTAAGGCCTCACCTAGATTACGCAGCTCAGTTCTGATCTCCATATTACAGAATGGACATAAATTCGTTAGAAAACATTCAGCGTAGAATGACTAAATTAATACATAGCATTAGAAATCTTCCTTACGAAGAAAGATTGAAGACCCTTAAATTACATTCACTTGTAAGACGTAGAATGAGGGGAGACATGATCGAGGTATACAAGTGGAAAATGGGTATTACCAAAGGGGATATAAATAAGGTCTTGAGGGTATCTCTCCAAGAGAGAACCCGCAATAATGGATTCAAGTTAGATAAGTTTAGATTTAGAAAGGATATAGGAAAGTATTGGTTTGGAAATAGGGTAGTTGATGAGTGGAACAGTCTGCCTAGTAGGGTTATTGAAGCATGGACCTTGGGTAGTTTTAAATTTAGGTTGGATAAATTCATGAGTGAGAGGGGTTGGATTTGAGTGGGAATTGCACATGAGTAAATAAAATTATCAAAGCTTATTTACTGGGTAGCTTTGTTAGTGGGATGGATTGTGAGGGACTTGCCTAGTATGGGCCAACAGGCCTGCTGCAGTGTTCCTCCTTTCTTATGTTCTTATACTGCTTATGTGTTTATCTTTCCACTGTGTCGGTATTTTATACCATTTATTTCCATAATCCCTGTAAACGTCCTGTAAGCCTACTCTCAGGAAAGCTATCGATAAATTCATGAGTTGGATAAATTCATGAGTTTGTTGGATAAACTCATGAGTTGGTTGGATAAATTCATGAGTGAGAGGGGTTGGATTTGAGTGGGAATTGCACATGAGTAATAGAATTATCAAAACTTATTTCTAAGGTAGCATTGAGGATTGGGTTGAACAAATATCTTGTTAGTGGGATGGAATGTGAAGGACTTGCCTAGTATGGGCCAACAGGCCTGCTGCAGTGTTCCTCCTTTCTTATGTTCTTATGTTCTATTTATTCATGTGATAGATTTCTGTCTCTACTGTAAATATGACTCACGAAATCGTAATGACACGATTGCAAACAAACCATACCACGGGTGGGGTTCGAACCCGCGGTCAGAGAGTCTCAAAACTTCAGACCGTCGCGTAAGCCACTGGGCCAGCTAGCTTCAATAAGATTCATCCAACTAGGTATATTTCTACACCATAGGAAGGTTAGCATAGGCACCACTGTGTCCACAAATGCAAGTTTTTACTGTAAATACTTCTTTAAATCTCGTGTTGAGCTCCTCACATACTTCTTAGTCGTTTCTTGTGAAATCCTCACTTTCTTTCCTCAGCTTGATTACCTGGTCCTTGACTGTTGTCTTCCTCCTGTTGTGGCTATACAACAGCTTCGGGTCAGACTTGACTTTTGATGTTATGTTGTTTTCATACTGTTGCTGAGCTTCCCTCCTTACCTGTGCATACCTATTACAACTTCAGGTTCAATGGCCTGTTAACCCGAGTATAAAAGGGAGCTTGGAGCAAAGAAACACAGTAGAAAATGCTTTGAATTTGTATTTCCTTACCAAGCAATTGTGATTATATAAGACTTCTGTCTTTTCCTTCACCAATTAAATAGAAAAGGGCTTTACATATATGTACACTATATACAGAAAGAGTAGTATTTAGTGCACGCCACAGTTGTCTAGGCTAAACAGCAGCCAAAAGACAAACAACCTTCCACAACCAGCTCAATGCAGGAATTCCAATGACAAACTGCGAGTGGTATCCACGTCACCTTTGTCATTGTTAAACTCGCATTTTAATTGGCTGAACCGAGTCGTTGATTTGATGATGGGGCCCCATCGCCAAACAATTAACAATGGTTCGCTGGTTGGAGGGAAGCCTATGTGGGTGTGTTTAACATGCTCCGAATAAAGGTTACGTACTCTTTGCATGCAACAATACCCGTTTCTGGTTCATCGACTAATCTCTTTATTTTCCTGGGTCTTTTGTCTTCTGTACTTTATCCATTCTCTACCGCAATTAGTTTTTGCCTCCCTACACCTTTTGGTAAACCAAGGGCTCGTTCTGGTCTTCCCATTATTTCTCTTGCCCTTGGGAACAAACCTTTCCTCGTCCTTTTTTCATTTTGTTATGTAGTCCATCATTTCGTTTACTGACTTTCTTACCAATTCTCTTTCCTACTGAACTATCTGCAAGAAGTTCCTCATGCCTGTGAAGTCCCCCCTTTTGTAGTTTGACTTTTCCCATCCTACTCCTGTTACCCTCTCCACTTGCAACTCTACTATGTATTCAAAGCTCAGAACCACGTGATCACTAGCTCCAAAGGGCCTTTCATATGTGATGTCCTCAATGTCCGAGCTACTCAAGATGAACACTGGGTTCAGTCTTGCTGGTTCATCCTCCCCCCTCTCTCTCTGGTAGTGTCCCTAACATGTTAATGCATGAGGTTTTCCAGTACCACATCCATCATCTTGGCTCTCCGTGTTTTAGGACCCCCATGTGGCTCCAGGTTTTCTCAGTCAATCTCCTTGTGATTGAAATCGCCCATAACTAGTAACTTTGCTCTACCCGTGTGAGCTCTTCTGGCCACCTCAGCTAGTGTATCCACTATTGCTCTGTTGCTCTCTTCATATTCTTCTCTTGGCCTTCTGCAGTTCTGTGGCTGGTTATACATCACTGCAATGACTACATTATGTCCCCCAGACTGAACTGTACCTACTATGTAGTCCCTTTCACCAATTTCGTCCATTCCTTCCTTTTCCTCAAATCCCCATCGGTTTTTAATGATCAGTGCAACTCCTCCTCCCCCTCTGCTCCCTCTATTTTTCCTCAGGATCTGATATCTGGGTGAGAAGATTGCATCTGTTATCCCTGTGAGTTTCTATTCCGTGACTGCTATGATGTCTGAGGACATCTTGATTCTTTCATGCCACTCCTCACATTTATTTGTTGCTTCATCCGCATTCGTATAGCAAACCTTCAACTTTTCTAAAACTGTGGTCTGGGGAGAACGTTGGGGTTGGAGGAGCGGAAGACCGGCGGGGAACTATGGGGGGGGGTTGCTGAGGGGGTGGAGTTTGTGATGAGGGGGTGGGGGCAGAGGGTACAGTGTGTGGGTTTCGTGTTTGATCGTTTGTGTGTATGTGTGAGTGTGAGTGTGTGTTTGTGTGTGTGTGTACTTATATGTGAGTAGTGTGTAACCTTTCGCTATGATCACCTTTTGGGTCCCATTTCCATTGTTTTCTGGCAGTCCTGCTTTGATCACGTTTATGAGTGGACGATGAATCACGCAACTTAATATAGTGTTATTCCCTTACTCACCCTCTCCTCATCATCCATCTCCTGGTCAGTGGTCACGAGAGGTCGCAGTCCCTGAGTGCTTTGGGAATTAGTGTGAGGGTTAAATCATGGCTAGCTGCTGCAGTGTTTTAAAACGTGAGGATGGAGTGCTGAAGGAGGAATTTAGGAGGCTGAAGGTTCACCTCAATGGGTTTGGAAGTGAGAATGAGGTCCTGCTTCTCCAGGAGGAAATTAGGAGGCTGAAGGTTCACCTCAATGGTTTTGGAAGAGAGGGTGAAGTGACTGCAGTTCTGGAGGGGAATAGGGATACCAGTAGTGAGGTGCAGTCTGCCACTCCCTGCGAGGAGGGTGAAGGGGGAGAGGAAGAAAAGGCTACCAGGAGTGAGGTGCAGTCCAGCACCTGCTACAAATGGCGAGTGGTTCCCAGTAATGGCAGGAACATCAAAATAAGGAAGGTTAAGAGAGAAGACTTGAAGGTAGGAAATCGCTTCTCTGTTCTTCAGGATGAGTGTACTCCAGTGGCCAGTGAAGGTAAAGATTCTACTTCCCCAAGTGAAGGTAAAGGTACTACTTCCCCAAGTGAAGGTAAAGGTACTACTTCCCCAAGTGAAGGTAAAGGTACTACTTCCCCTGCTAATAGAGGTAAGCGAATTCTTGTGGTAGGTGACTCACAGGTAAGATATATGGACCGTGCTTTCTGTAATAGGAATAAGAAGGTGAGAGAGAGGGTGTGCTTCCCTGGAGCTGGTGTTGGTGACATAGTCAACAGGTTGGATAATATCATGTCAGGTAATGGGAAGAAGCCCATTATCTGTCTCAGTGCTGGTGGAAATGATATTGGGAAGGGTAGGAGAGAAGAGCTGCTAGATAAGTACAGGTCAGCTATAGATCTAATTAAGTCTAAGGGAGGGGTCCCAATCATATGTAGCATCTTGCCTAGAAGGGGAGTGGGAAATGAATGGTTGTCTAGGGCAATTGGTGTAAATTGCTGGCTAGACAGATACTGCAAGGAACTTGCAATCCCATTCATTGACAACTGGGACAACTTTTATGGCAAACATGATATGTATGCAAGGGATGGGGTACATCTCTCTGGTACAGGGGTGGAAGCACTTGCCAACTCGATCGAGAGGGCCATCGCTGACATGCCTAGGATTTTAAACTGATAGAAGATAGAGGTATGGGTGTGTGTGGGAAACAGTCAGTTAGCAATACTAGGGCTGAAAACAGTAAGTGTATAAAAGAAATTCATCATAAAGTTACAAATAAATACAATGGATCAGGTCAGCAAACAAAGGGAGACAGCAGAGGGAAACAAGAGACTAGCTCCCTTAAGGTTTACTATACTAATAGCAGGAGTGTAAGAAATAAGATAGATGAGCTAAGATTAATTGCAAGTGCAGGAAACATAGATATTATTGCTATAACAGAGACCTGGCTCAATCTGAAAGATAGAAAGTTGCCTTCTGAATGTCACATACAAGGCTATAAATTATTCCACACTGATAGGGTCAACAGGAAGGGTGGTGGAGTAGCGATGTACGTCAGAGACAATTTAAATTGTTGTGTTAGACAAGATATAAAATTAGAAGCGTCAGCCACTGAATCTGTTTGGTTACAGCTTCTTGAGGGCCGTATAAAACTTATCTTGGGTAAACTTCTATGGGATGAAATTCGTAAGGCATCTACATATGAAAATGTTGTGCTAATGGGAGATTTCAACTTTAGACAAATTGACTGGAGCAATTTGACAGGAAATTTAGAGTCAAGTGACTTTCTTGATACGATTCAGGATTGTTTTTTGAAACAGTTGGTGACAGAACCAACTAGAGGAAATAACCTGCTAGACTTGGTTCTTGCCAGCAGGGAATCGCTAATTAATAATCTTGAGGTTAATGATGAGCTTGGGGAAAGTGATCACAAATCACTCAGTTTTAATATATCATGGAATTACCCTAATAATTGCAATCAAGTCTCTGTCCCTGACTTCCGCCTGGCTGATTTCATAGGACTGAAAAATTACCTGGGTAGGCTGAACTGGAATGACCTGACAGTGGGTCAGGTAGGTGGTGATTGCCAATATGACGTTTTCCAGAGAATAGTTCTAGCTGCTCAGACAACTTATGTTCCTAATAGGGAAATCAGATCAAACAAAAATGATCCTAAGTGGATGAACAATAGATTAAAACATCTCATTGGTCAAAAGAGAGGCATATATAGGCGAATCAAAAGAGGAGAGGGGCAATTAAATAATCAATATATTCAGTTAAAGAAATAAATAAAAAAGGGAATAAGAAAAGCAAAAAGAGACTATGAGGTTAAAGTTGCAAGAGAATCGAAGACAAACCCAAAAAGATTTTTTCAGGTATACAGGAGTAAGATTAGGGACAAGATAGGCCCACTCAAAAGTTATTCAGGTCAGCTCACCGTCAGTGATAAGGAAATGTATAGAATTTTTAACACTTACTTCCTCTCAGTTTTTACACAGGAAGATACCAGCGATATTCCAGAAATAATAAATTATGTAGAACAGGATGATAGTAAACTATGCACGATTAGGGTCACAAGTGACATGGTCCTTAGACAAATAGATAAATTAAAACCTAACAAATCCCCAGGCCCTGATGAACTGTATGCAAGGGTTCTAAAGGAATGTAAAGCGGAGCTTAGCAAACCTATAACTAATCTTTTCAACATATCACTGCAAACTGGCATGGTGCCAGATAAGTGGAAAATGGCAAATGTAATACCTATTTTCAAAGCAGGTGACAGGTCCTTAGCTTCGAACTATAGACCAATAAGCCTAACCTTCATAGTGGGAAAATTTATGGAATCAATAATTGCCGAGGCAATTCGCAGCCATCTTGAAAAGCATAAATTAATCAACGAATCTCAGCACGGTTTTACAAAAGGGCGATCCTGCCTTACAAATTTAATAACTTTTTTCACTAAGGTATTTGAGGAGGTAGATCATGGTAATGAATATTATATTGTGTATATGGACTTCAGTAAGGCTTTTGATAGAGTCCCACATCAGAGACTATTGAGGAAAATTAAGGCACACGGAATAGGAGAAATTTTTTCCTGGATAGAGGCATGGTTAACAAATAGGCAGCAGAGAGTTTGCATAAATGGGGAGAAATCAGAGTGGGGAAGCGTCACAAGCGGTGTTCCACAGGGGTCAGTATTGGGCACCTTGTTGTTCACAATCTATATAAACGACATAGATGAGGGAATAAATAGCGACATAAGCAAATTTGCCGATGATACCAAAATAGGCCGTCCAATTCATTCAAATGAGGACATTAGAGCACTCCAGAAAGATTTGAATAGACTGAAGCAGTGGTCGGAGAAGTGGCAGATGCAGTTTAATATAGATAAATGCAAAGTTCTAAATATTGGACAGGACAATAACCATGCCACATATATACTAAATAATGTAGATCTTAATACTACTGATTGCGAAAAGGATTTAGGAGTTCTGGTTAGCAGTAATCTAAAATCAAGACAGCAGTGCATAAGTGTTCGCAATAAAGCAAACAGAATCCTTGGCTTCATATCAAGAAGCATAAATAATAGGAGTCCTCAGGTTGTTCTTCAACTCTATATATCCTTGGTTAGGCCTCATCTAGATTATGCTGCACAGTTTTGGTCACCGTATTACAGAATGGATATAAATGCTCTGGAAAATGTACAAAGGAGGATGACTAAGTTGATCCCATGTATCAGAAATCTTCCCTATGAGAATAGACTGAGGGCCCTGAATCTGCACTCTCTAGAAAGGCGTAGAATTAGGGAGATATGATTGAGGTGTATAAATGGAAAACAGGAATAAATAAAGGGATGTGAATAGCGTGCTAAAAATATCTAGTATTGACAGGACTCGCAGCAATGGCTTTAAGTTGGATAAATTCAGATTCAGGAAGGATATAGGAAAGCATTGGTTTGGTAATAGAGTTGTCGATGAGTGGAACAAACTTCCGAGTACAGTTATAGAGGCTAAAACGTTGTGCAGTTTTAAAAATAGGCTAGATAAATATATGAGTGGGTGCGGGTGGGTGTGAGTTGGTCCTGACTAGCTTGTGCTACTAGGTCAGATGCCGTGCTCCTTCCTTAAGTGAATGTAACCTGACCTGGCTGGGTCGGGGCATTGGCTTAAGCCGGTGGGAGATTTGACCTGCCTCGCATGGGCCAGTAGGCCTGCTGCAGTGTTCCTTCTTTCTTATGTTCTTATGTTCTTAACTAAACTCCCATTTCTTAGAACAAGATTCCTCCCTCCCACTCATCTCCCTCTTACTCCTCCCCGTCATCCAAGCTCTAAGTATTTTACCCACAACTGACTTCAATGCTTCCAACAGTACCCATCCAGACCTCCCCCCTAGCCACCCCTCACTATCGTCCTCTCTCCATTAACTTAAGTAATAAATTTCTTAATGTGATGCAATTTACCTGTTGTGATATTAGGGGCGTATCACACTATTTTCAACTTATTTATGCATCGAAAATATTTAGAGGGTAACCAAACATGTAGAATCACCATTATCCACCTTATTTCATTTGTTCTTAAGATGCATAATGCCATTCCACAGTATTATTTTCTAATTAAGAATATGGGATTAAACAGTAGTAACCGCTCCTCATGGTATTATATGGTATATTTACATATTTCCCCTCAATAAATAACAAAAAAGGCACAATACCGTGACTGGAACAATACACACACAACCCGCACATTTAAAAGGGAGGAGCTTACGACGACGTTTCGGCCCGACTTGGACCATTTACAAAGTCACACTAACACACAGAGACGGAGAAAGGGGTATTTATAGGCAGGCAGACAGGGGAGGGTACAAGAGAGTGGGGTAATAATGGAGTAAGTAGTGGAAGAGGTAGTAGTAGTAATAGTAGTAGTGGAGACAGTCATATTCTAGGAAAGGAGCACTGCAATGAGGCTAGCGGCCCGCAAGGGTGGGACGAGAACACAGAGGGAGGAAAGGCGAATAAAATGAAGGACAAATACAAGGCAAAAGAAAAGAAAGAAAGGAAAACCCATAGGAGAAAAAAGGAGAAGGGGAAGAGATGAAAGGGGAATGAATCAGGTTAAGTCACGGGTGTTCTGAAGTTTAGAGCATTTAACAATGTAATGAGAGAGGAAAGCATCAACAGAGACAAAGCCAGGGCTAAGATTCATACAGGGAAAGTTGTGTATAAGGGAGGATTCAACCAGGCGGCGACTATGAAAGTTGGACGTAGGGTAGACAGTTTTAGCAGAAGACCAATCAATAGGATGACTGTGATCTCTGACATGACAGAAAAGAGCATTATTAGTGTCGGCAAGCCTAACACTATTTTTGTGCTCCTGAGTCTGTCAGAAAGAGATCGGCCAGTTTCTCCGAAGTACTGAAGAGGACAGGAGGAGCAAGAAATAGAGTAGACACCAGGAGAATCTGTGGAGGGAGGGGAGGTATTAACTAGATTAGTGCGAAGAGTGTTAGTCTGACGAAAGGTAAGTTTGATGTCTTAGGAACGGAGAGAGTTGCTGAGATTAGAGAGACCAGAGATGTAGCTGTGTGTTAGTGTGACTTTGTAAATGGTCCAAGTCGGGCCGAAACGTCGTCGTAAGCTCCTCCCTTTTATATGTGCGGGTTGTGTGTGTATTCCCCTCCATGGTTCTTAAGGTATATTTACATATTTCCCCTCCATGGTTCTTAAGGTATATATACATATTTCCCCTCCATGGTTCTTAAGGTATATATACATATTTCCCCTCCATGGTTCTTAAGGTATATATACATATTTCCCCTCCATGCTATTAAATGACCTTTTCATAAACACTCTATTGGAATCGTATATTTTCAAATTTAAACAAAGGTAAGAGTTTTGTTTTTATGATAATACAATGGTAAAAAACATAAATGATATTGTTTTATAAAGTATTATTAGACATTTTTGAAAGGTAAGCTCATGGTGAATAAAACATCCAAAATTTTATTAATGTTTTATTTTTTAAATTCAGTCAATGGAAGACATTTTTCGAGAATACAAGGTAAAAACATTACATGATAAAATTTACAGAAAAAAAGGTAAAAACATTAAAAAAGTATACATTACATGGTATACACAACTTTTGACATTGATTTTAGTATCATTATAAAGACAAGACATTTTATTATATTTTTCTCCGTTTAGCTGGGATGTCAGAATGCCCATAGCCTAACTAACCAAATGAATTCAAAACAAACCTTTTATCAACAAAGGCCGGTAACCCTCTGTTTGTAATCTTTACTATACACATTTGTCCTTTCATATTACTGTGTTACACTCAAATGTTTTCTTATCTGGATCAGACAAAACTTTCCTATAGTGAGAATGAGTTAACAGAGACATGAAATTGGATCCTTCCACTTTTTTCTTTCTCTAAGCTATTATATGTTGTGAAAGTTCTCAGTACATGTAATCCATCGTTAATCTCAGGACTGAACATTCACTGTCTCCCTCTCAGCTTCTTTGGATAATCAACATATGATCCAACTAGAATTTAATATTCTACTCTTAAAAATTTTAAATAAAAGGATTCAGTGCCATCCTGAGCCTCTGATCTATATAATATAGCCTCCACACAATATATAATATAGCCTCCACACAATATATAATATAGCCTCCACACAATATATAATATAGCCTCCACACAATATATAATATAGCCTCCACACAATATATAATATAGCCTCCACACAATATATAATATAGCCTCCACACAATATATAATATAGCCTCCACACAATATATAATATAGCCTCCACACAATATATAATATAGCCTCCACACAATATATAATATAGCCTCCACACAATATATAATATAGCCTCCACACAATATATAATATAGCGTCCACACAACCATAAAACATCTCTACTAAATCTGACACATCTACAATTTAAAATTTAAGTTAACTGCAAATTATCTATATTCGGTCTGACCAGAAATATTCCGTCATAGTTCTAATCACAACAGTAGAATGGAGAATATAGATACAATATATATTTTAGCTAACTGATCTAGAAGTAATCCCTATAATTATGTAGATATATCCCTAAGTCCAGCTCACAAAACTGAGGTACACTGCATTTTCTGATCAGTTGCATGCCCGTGAAGTTCTCTGTATATTCTAATTGATTCATATTGTTAGTGTGTGTTGTTGCAAGTGAGTAAGAATGGTGAGTTGACTCATGGGATAAATGGTTTAAACCCGACAAGTTGAAGGTTGAGACACTTATGCAACATATGGGAATTTTTATTGAAGACACGTTTCGCCACACAGTGGCTTCATCAGTCCAATACAAAGCAGAAAGATGTAAGGAGAGGAGGAGTTTGAGGTAATCAGTCCCTCAGCCTGGAATCGATTTGTTCAGTCCATCAATCTTGTAGGACGTACAACATAGGGCCGTAGAAGTGACTTATATACTGTAGACAGGTGAGTGGAAGCAGTGGGATGGATTGTGAAGGACCTGCCTAGTATGGGCAAACATGCCAGCTGCAGTGTTCCTCCTTTCTTATGTTTAAGTTTTTATCACAGTGGAATCATCCACTAGTGTAAGTAGGTCTTCGTCCAAAAGTTGGACAAGTGTTGAAGAATTCCTTGTATCAAGATCCCATGATGTTGCAGTGGCTGACAGATATGATACAAGGAATTCTTCAACACTTGTCCAACCAACCTTTGAACGAAGACCTTCTTACACTAGTAGGTAGTTCTACTGTGATCCCGCCTCCTCCTGCTTCCACTCACCTGACTACAATATATAAGCCACTTATCCGGCCCTTTACTGTACTTTCTACAAGAGTGATGGACTGAACACATCGATTCCAGGCTGAGGGACTGATTACCTCAAACTCCTCCTCTCCTTACATCTTTCTGCTTTGTATTGGACTGATGAAGCCACTGTGTGGCGAAACGTTTCTTCAATAAAGATTCCCAAGTGTTGCATAAGTGTCTCAATCTTGAGTTGACTCAGTTTGATGGGCTGGACCAGCTTGAGGTGAGTCAGGTTGGTGAGAAGGTTCCTGCCTGTAGATAGTGGGACTTCTGTTACGATGGTGAAGTGTGGGCCTCTCTCCATGGTGAAGTGTGGGCCTCTCTCCATGGTGAAGTGTGGGCCTCTCTCCATGGTGAAGTGTGGGCCTCTCTCCATGGTGAAGTGAGGGCCTCTCTCCATGGTGAAGTGTGGGCCTCTCTCCATGGTGAAGTGTGGGCCTCTCTCCATGGTGAAGTGAGGGCCTCTCTCCATGGTGAAGTGTGGGCCTCTCTCCATGGTGAAGTGAGGGCCTCTCTCCATGGTGAAGTGTGGGCCTCTCTCCATGGTGAAGTGAGGGCCTCTCTCCATGGTGAAGTGAGGGCCTCTCTCCATGGTGAAGTGAGGTCTCTCCATGGTGAAGTGAGGGCCTCTCTCCATGGTGAAGTGAGGGCCTCTCTCCATGGTGAAGTGAGGGCCTCTCTCCATGGTGAAGTGAGGGCCTCTCTCCATGGTGAAGTGGATGCTCTACCCCACTTCGATGCTGTCTGAGGAGAAGTGTTAAGCTTCTGCTGATGTGACGATAAGACACCCTCCCTCTGTTCATTAGTACCTGCGTGAAAAGATTTTTATCAGTCACTACATTCGTTTACACCACGTACAAAACATTCACAAATACTGGTTCACATTACATGGTATGTACCAGACATTAACCATAACAACTTACGTTCAACTTTCTCCAATGCTGCGATGTCTAACGAGTCATCTTCAGAAGAGGTGTTAACCCATAATTCATTCACCTTTTTCATTTCTTCTTGTAATTGGCGTAATCTTGTGGTAGGGTTTGTTGGCAAATCGTGTCATTACGATTTCGTGAGTTCTAAATAACGATTATCCCTTCCTCTACAATAAAAGGTAATCATTAATTTACCTGACACACAAACTCCCAAAGAACATTCATCCTATTCCCTACACTGAAAGTAGATCATTAATTCACCTGACACACACACACACACACTCACACAAATTCTACAACGACAACAACACTCAATGCTTTCCCATCATACCCCATCTCCCCAGTCAAGTAAACACTATAAGATCATTAACTCACTTCTGTTTCCTGCATTCAACTCACATTTCCCATCATAAGGTAGATCATTAACTCGACACACACACACACTATTAACCTTATCCCCACACACACACACACATACACACACACACACACACACACACACACACACACACACACACACACACACACACACACACACACACACACACACACACACACACGCCCCGATGGCATGGTGGCTAGCGCTCTTGCTTCACGCACGGAGGGCCCGGGTTCAATTCCCGGCGGGGCCGAAACATTTCGAAGTGTTTCGTTACACACACACACACACATACATACAACAGGCCTAGTGTCTAATCGACATGTGCCTAGGACAAAAATGGTAACTAACTAACACACACACACAAATTCTAAACACGAAAATCAGCACCCCCTTCACCCCAATCAAGTAAACACCATAAAATCATTATTTCACCTCTGTTTCCTGCATTCGACTCCATGAAAATGCTTCGAGAGAGTTACTGACACCCCGTATGATTAGTGTGTTCTTGTAGTTCTTGAATAAGGGATGATATTAGTTTCTAAAATTTACCAAAAGGTAAATAATGGTAGATTATATAAGACTATTTACACGAATACATTGAAGTGGTCACCGGCTCACCTGTTCACCCCCAGGGTGTCAGACTCACCTGTTCACCCCCAGGGTGTCAGACCTACCTCTAAGTCAATAAATTGATTGAAGATTCACCGACTTCTGCAAACATTATGAGCAAGACGAATCATTATTCATCACCTGCCACCTGCTGAGTTAGATGTAGCTGGAACTCATTAATATTCCAGTGACACTCAGGTCAAAGACTCACCGACTTCTCCAACCATTACAAGAAAGATCAATTATTATACTCAGTCTCAGTTCACCCCCAGGGCGTCAGGCCTACCTGTAAATTATTTGTTTTCAGTGATGCCTCTCACCTGGTGTGATGCCTCTCACCTGCTGTGATGCCTCTCACCTGCTGTGATGCCTCTCACCTGCTATGTCAGACAAAAAGGAACTCATTAATTTTCTAATGACATTCAGATCAAAGACTGAACGATTTATTACCATTAATCATTTCCATTAAGAGAAAGTACTCACGGGGACGCTGTGTTGACGGGGACGCCTCACACTTGCTGTGTTGACGGGGACGCTGTGTTGACGGGGACGCTGTGTTGACGGGGACGCCTCACACTTGCTGTGTTGACGGGGACGCCTCACACTTGCTGTGTTGACGGGGACGCCTCACACTTGCTGTGTTGACGGGGACGCTGTGTTGACGGGGACGCCTCACACTTGCTGTGTTGACACTTGCCAGCACCTGACAACGTACCCACAGATCCCCACATTCTCTAAACATATAGCTGCTGCTAATATCTATGTTCTCCTACACATTCCCATATTAAAACAAATACATTCATTATTTATATAGTATTAAAATGAATTTCAAATTATACACAGATAATGGCAATGCCAAGTTGGGTTTTCCTGCTAGAATCATTTTATGAGGTTCTAACAGCCGGAAGAGTCATTATGCCAGTGAAATCTTGAAATTACATCAGAATATAATCGTATGCGGCGTTACAACCCATCCTTTAAAACGGGATTCACAAATTTTTCATAAATTAAGACAGCAACACCCAACACAAACTCGCGGAAGAGTCGGTAAACCGAGCCATAGACTTGTCTGAGTGGAAATAGTAAGGAGTAATGAGTGAAAATGGTTAAAACAACTCAAGCGTTAACTCTCCCGTTCCCACACCAGAAGTCAATTCCGTTAAACCCCTAAAACCCCCGACTTAGCTGGTTTAAGAGTATTACTTCAAATCATAGATTATATCGAGACTGTGATTGACGTTTTGATAATCATTCCAGTGATAAGTTGGGATCTTATCAGCCCTATTTCTGTACAAAATATTATCTAGGTAATCATTAAACATCTTAGCCGAGAATCATGTGAAATCGCAGATGAAAATCGATTCTGGGGATTTATCCGAAATACGACATTTTTTGAATGATGCGGGTATTGATGCGGGTATTGATGCGGGTATTGATGCGGGTATTGATGCGGATATTGATCGATAATTCATCAGAATTCCCAGAGCAGGTGGACAATAAAAGGTCAAAGGGAGTTTCAAAACTATTAAGAAATCTCGTCATGCGAGATGATCTGAGAACACAATACGATGGATTCCCCGGTAGATAAACATTTATAATATTTGTTTAGTAATTATTTTAACTAATCGAGGTGATAAGGGAGCGTAGGTAAGATGTCTGAACATATATGTGAGTTAAGATGTCTGAACATATATGTGAGTTAAGATGTCTGAACATATATGTGAGTTAAGATGTCTGAACATATATGTTAGTTAAGATGTCTGAACATATATGTTAGTTAAGATGTCTGGACATATATGTTAGTTAAGATGTCTGAACATATATGTTAGTTAAGATGTCTGAACATATATGTTAGTTAAGATGTCTGGACATATATGTGAGTTAAGATGTCTGAACATATATGTGAGTTAAGATGTCTGAACATATATGTGAGTTAAGATGTCTGAACATATATGTTAGTTAAGATGTCTGGACATATATGTTAGTTAAGATGTCTGAACATATATGTTAGTTAAGATGTCTGAACATATAGGTGAGTTAAGATGTCTGGACATATATGTTAGTTAAGATGTCTGGACATATATGTTAGTTAAGATGTCTGGACATATATGTTAGTTAAGATGTCTGAACATATAGGTGAGTTAAGATGTCTGAACATATATGTTAGTTAAGATGTCTGGACATATATGTTAGTTAAGATGGCTGGACATATATGTTAGTTAAGATGTCTGGACATATATGTTAGTTAAGATGTCTGAACATATATGTTAGTTAAGATGTCTGAACATATATGTTAGTTAAGATGTCTGAACATATATGTTAGTTAAGATGTCTGGACATATATGTTAGTTAAGATGTCTGAACATATATGTTAGTTAAGATGTCTGAACAAATATGTTAGTTAAGATGTCTGGACATATATGTTAGTTAAGATGTCTGGACATATATGTTAGTTAAGATGTCTGGACATATATGTGAGTTAAGATGTCTGGACATATATGTGAGTTAAGATGTCTGGACATATATGTTAGTTAAGATGTCTGGACATATATGTTAGTTAAGATGTCTGGACATATATGTGAGTTAAGATGTCTGGACATATATTGTATGTGAGTAGCGATGTTAGCATAGACGTGTTAACAAATAACACACCATCCGCTTTCATCAATAAGTTTAATTCACTTTTTCTTGCATAGCAATATTTCACACGATGTGGCTTTGAAAAATATAATCTACCTAAGACCCAATTTATACCAAACAAAATATATGGATATAAGCTGTATTCGGTATTACATCAAATCACAAGTTAACAGTTTAACCAATAAATTTGAAATGCCGAATATTATTAAAGGTGATATAATTAAAATCCAAGAGGCTGTCAATGCAGATATTAATGACAAAGTGTCTTATCTGTTTAAAGCTCATTTAAGAGTTATCATTTTACCAGATTATATTGTGTCAACTAACCATCCTGGAATAGAGTTTTAATTAAACTCAAAAGGAATATAATCGTTCTTGATAATTATACACCTTCACCTGTATAGTTATCATCTCTCTTTCTAGTTTACATCTTCTCTTTCTTTTTCTTAATGGAATGTGTCTTGAGCAGACCTCAAGTGCCTCAGAGTTCAGTTTTTCTAGGCAAAGGTTCGGATCCGTGTTGTTTAAGATATCGTCTCAGCTTGTTTCATTTAGGACATGGTTGACTTGTTCCCAGTGTATATTTTTGTTATTTAAGCTGACTTTTGTGAAGGCACCCTCATAACTGATCACATTTTGCTGATCAGAAGCCCTGTGCATACATGTCTCTACGGTTATGTTACGTATCAGATTGTCGTTGTTGGTGAAAATGAGGTCCAGTGTATTTTCTAGTCTTGTAGGCTCTATTATTTGTTGGTTTAAGGTAAATTTGGTGCAGAGATTTAATAGTTCGTGTGTGTGTGAATTTTCATGTGCGCTGCCTCCTGGGGTGATGTCTGCTAAAACATTGTTTGCTACACTTCTCAATTTTAGGTGTCTAAAGTTGAAATCGTTCAGGAGCAAGATGTTTGGGATAGGATTTGGGAGATTTTTCAGACAGTGGTCAATTTTCAGAATCTGTTCTTGGAATTGCCAGGAAGTTGCATCCGGAGGCTTTGTATATAACCACAATGACAAGGTTTTGGTTTTCGATCTTTACTGCCGAAACTTTATATACATTAAATTGAATACCATTGAATACATTGAATTGTATACCATTGTATACATTGTATTGTATACAATTCATGTACAACATTGCAATACCCACAGTGAGTGGCCAGGCTTCAAACACATTTTATTGTACAACTATAAAGAAGTGGAACAGACTGACTGCACATATCACAGCCTATCACAGCATGAGCCAGTTCAAGAAGAGAACCAAGAGGTGCCTAACGAATGTACCTACAGAAAGGGACGAGAGTGATTTCTTGTACAGCTAACATACATTTACCAATTACGTATTTTCATCTGATAATATCTTTAATGTAAATAACTCATTTTACCTTAAATATTAACTTACTACAAGGACCCCATTGGAAATAAGTCACTTTGATTTTTTGTGGGTTATCGTAGGTATTTTATACCTATTCTGCTATGTATGATAATTTATGTAATTAACTTTTTTGGGGTTATCCTGGGTAATTTACATATGTTACAAGGTATGATAATTTTACTTATGTGTACCAGTACCTAAATAAGCTTACCAGCCGAAGATATTATCTGATTAAAAATTTTCATTTTATAGAGAGAAAGGGAGTGAATTTTGAAATCAAGACATTTGAAATTAATATTTTGTTTAGTTCACCCCGTTTTAAAGGTTTTCTCAAGTGTTTTCTATACAGTGGACGCGGTATATATGCTCAAGCCGCAGGACTTATTTAGATACTACCCCAATAGTAATACATAACATAAGATAAACAATTATATTAACATGTAGAACTAGTATAGAATATAAAACTTGTAAACATGAAATTAATCTTACCTGAAGCAAAGAATGAAATATGTATATAAATATTTAGTGACTCAAAGCTGATATGTACACAATTAATAAATGAATAAAAGGGGTGGGAGGGTGTGGCACGTAGTTGGGCACGTAGTTGGGCACGTAGTTGGGCACGTAGTTGGGCACGTAGTTGGGCACGTAGCTCTGAATAGTGATTTGGAACGCGGAGCCATTGTTGATGTCGAGGGGGTCACAGGTGGATGTGGCTGTTGTGACACCTGAAGTAAGTGGAGAGTGACTCCAACATGAGTAGTGGAGAGTGACTCCAACATGAGTAGTGGAGAGTGACTCCAACATGAGTAGTGGAGAGTGACTCCAACATGAGTAGTGGGGAGTGACTCCAACATGAGTAGTGGAGAGTGACTCCAACATGAGTAGTGGAGAGTGACTTCAACATGAGTAGTGGAGAGTGACTCCAACATGACTAGTGGGGAGTGACTCCAACATGAGTAGTGGAGAGTGACTCCAACATGAGTAGTGGAGAGTGACTCCAACATGAGTAGTGGAGAGTGACTCCAACATGAGTAGTGGAGAGTGACTCCAACATGAGTAGTGGAGAGTGACTCCAACATGAGTAGTGGAGAGTGACTCCAACATGAGTAGTGGAGAGTGACTCCAACATGAGTAGTGGAGAGTGACTTCAACATGACTAGTGGGGAGTGACTCCAACATGAGTAGTGGAGAGTGACTCCAACATGAGTAGTTGAGAGTGACTCCAACATGAGTAGTGGAGAGTGACTCCAACATGAGTAGTGGAGAGTGACTCCAACATGAGTAGTGGAGAGTGACTCCAACATGAATAGTGGGGAGTGAATCCAACATGAGTAGTGGAGAGTGACTCCAACATAAGTAGTGGAGAGTGACTCCAACATGAGTAGTGGAGAGTGACTCCAACATGAGTAGTGGAGAGTGACTCCAACATGAGTAGTGGGAGTGACTCCAACATGAGTAGTGGAGAGTGACTCCAACATGAGTAGTGGAGAGTGACTCCAACATGAGTAGTGGAGAGTGACTCCAACATGAGTAGTGGAGAGTGACTCCAACATGAGTAGTGGAGAGTGACTCCAACATGAGTAGTGGAGAGTGACTCCAACATGAGTAGTGGAGAGTGACTCCAACATGAGTAGTGGAGAGTGACTCCAACATGAGTAGTGGAGAGTGACTCCAACATGAGTAGTGGAGAGTGACTCCAACATGAGTAGTGAGAGTGACTCCAACATGAGTAATGGACCTGAAGAACCGAGGTACTGGGATCCTCTGACAACTCTTCTGAAGCAGTAGTCACTAGTCGTGAATCACAATGAAACGTTGGAGGTGATAGCTGGAAAACTGCTTTATGATGGTGGGTGTCAGCTACGAGTGGAAGGGGACCAGTTTAGCTACAGATGCAGATTAAAACTCAGACCTGTGAAAGATTTGCGCTGCCCCTCTTATCTCGCCTGTGTCGGGTGACCCGAGCTGACAGTGACGGACACTTGATGGGAGACGAAAGTACAGTGACTGTTCATGCGTCGGAGGGACACACGTCAACTCCCAGCGGGTGGGGAAGCAGACGGGTCGGAGGGACAAACGTCAACTCCCAGCGGGTGGGGAAGCAGACTACCACCACTCATTCATACTTACATTCCTATCTAATGAACTTTTCCCTCACAGTAACTTTTATTGTTTATTTTTGCAATCCGTTTCATAGACGGAATAATGAAAATATATTTTTTTATTTATTTTTTTACAAACACATCGGCAGTTTTCCACCAACACAGGTGTCCCGACAAAGACGAAACACTCATTAATATTCACTCCATCACTGAGTGCAGACACTGTACTTCCCACTTCATTGACTCAAGTCTGATTTCCCTGAATCCCTTCATAAATGTTACTTTGCTCACACTCCAACAGCACGCCAAGTCATAACGACTATTTGTCTCCACTCGCTTCTACCTAACATGCTCAAGCACGCTTGCTGGAAGTCTAAGCCTCTCACACACAAAACCTCCTTTACACCCTCCATCCAACTTATCCTAGACTGACCCCTACCCTGCCTTCCTTCCACTACAGATTTTTACACATTCCAAGTCATTCTATTTAGTTCCATCCTCTCTAAATGTCCGAACCGCCTTAACAACTCCTCCTCAGCCTTCTGGATGATAAATTTAACAACCCCACTCCTCAGACACGACATCTCCACTGCCTCCAGCCTTCTCCTTGTTGCAACATTCACCACCCATCCTTCACACCTATATATGTGTTAGTATAACTATACTCTCATACATTTCTCTCTTTGCTTCCATGAATAACGTTCTTTGTCTCCCCAGACTCCTTAGTGTGACATTCACCGTCTCATAGGTGAAGCTTCCATGCTAGTGTTGAATACTCCAAGATGAGCCCGACATTTATTGTATAAATGGTTAGGTTATGTTAGGTAAGATTTGTCAGGAAACAGGACAAGTGTTTCCTGACGCATGACTTAGTTATATGATGACCCACAGCTAGAGTTTTTGGTCATCTGACCAAGGCCTTCCACTTGCTTACTTGTCCAATGCTTTAAAAGTTATGTTTATGATTATACAAAATGTTGGTATAATTGGTCATGACATTCTAAAAAGCTACTCTTTGATTTGCCAAACGAATATTGGCTGCAGAGGGCACTCGACTAGTGGCGATTTGCTTTCATTTAAGCTCACTCAGAGATCTTTCTCTTTGAGCAAGATCTCCAGCGTAAGTCTTCAGAGTCTATACTCAGTTTCCAGCATTATTGTCCCATCTCCAATTTGCAAACCCTTCATTTTTCTGGGGCTGAATCCAAGTAGCCACTTAGTTCACAAATTTTACAGTTTGTTCAGATATATTTCGAAGCTTTTCCTTTTCCTCTCTGCTTTCTATTGGTCAGCAACACCTCGATCCATGTTAGAACTTTACCTCCTATATCATGAGCTTCCACTTTACCTCCTATATCATGAACTTTACCTCCTATATCATGAACTTTACCTCCTATATCATGAGCTTCCACTTTACCTCCTATATCATGAACTTCCACTTTACCTCCTATATCATGAACTTCCACTTTACCTCCTATATCATGAACTTCCACTTTACCTCCTATACCATGAACTTTACCTCCTATATCATGAGCTTTCACTTTACCTCCTATATCATGAGCTTGCACTTTACTCTATCTCTATCAGAGGCTTTACCGAAATTCAGATAAACAACAACATATTCTTTATCGTTGTATACTACTTTAAATGCTTTATTGAAGAACGTCAGTAAAATTTGTCTGGCAGGAACGACCTCTCGTTAATCCATACTGAAATTCATTAATCAAATTATGCTCATCAAGGTGACTTCTAATATTTTTTTTTTTATTATTAACACATCGGCCGATTCCCACCAAGGCAGGGTGGCCCGAAAAAGAAAAACTTTCATCATCATTCACTCCATCACTGTCTTGCCAGAGGGGTGCTTTACACTACATTTATGCACCCTGTTGGTGAGTCATGCCTTGATTCAGGACAGCACTTTTTCCCCAATACCATGAGTTGCCACTTTCTCTAACAGCTTTTTGTGTGGTACTCTATCAAAAGCTTTACTAAAATCTAAATAAATAATATCGAATTCTTTATCATGATCAACAGCCTCAAATGCTTTACTGAAGAAAGTTAGTAAATTAGTTATGCAGGAATGGCCCCTTGTCAATCCATGCTGAGTATCATAGATCAAATTATGCTTATCAAGATGGCTTCTTATAATATCAGCTATAATTGACTCTAGCCTAAAATTGAGGTCGGGCTTATTGGGCGGTAATTTGACGGTAATGACTTACCCACTGCTATAGAAATAAGAATTACATTAGCCATCTTCCACATATCTACACCAGTTTGAAGAGATATATTTAAAATGCTAGTTAATGGTTCACAAAGTTCCATTTTGCACTCCTTACGAACCCTTGAAAAAGTCCATCTGGGCCCGAGGATTCATTTTGTTTTAATCGGTCTATGTTGATTTGTTGACAGACACAGAGAGAGAGAGACAGAGAGAGAGAGAAAGACAGAGAGAGAGAGAAAGACAGAGAGACAGGTAGGGAGAGAATAGATGAGGTAGCTATGGATGGGAACACTAACAAGGCTTCTGTTACAGAACCCATGACCACCATATACGGGAGTGGCAACGTCTTCATCAACAATGGCAGCAACATTAACCTGACGTGTGTAGTAAACTTCGCGCCCTTGCCGCCTTCCAACGTCATATGGAAGCACAATAATAAGGTTAGAGTTGCCGGACATGTGAAGTGATGTACTGCAAGATATACATAGGGAATTTTGACGTTTGAGGATATTAGCCTTTCCTGACTGGTTCATTTTAGCACCGGTAACAACATTTATTCAAGCCAATGAGAATGAAGGCAGTAGACAGCACAAAGACTCATTTCTGGAAAGGCATCATACAGAGTAGGCCTACTTACTAGTGAGCTTCTGACATGTACATCTCTAGGAACCTTCTGATTCTAGACTACTTAAATACCAAACCATCAGAGCCCTCCATATTATTTGGCAAACATGCCGTCCATAAATCAGGCAGCATTTCAACTTTATTATTCAGTTTTCATTCTATATAACTCATCCTACTTCGTTCTCTATTTCAATAAGAAATTGTATAGGTGGAAAATGACACCTAATGCAAACAAACATTTTATTGCTAATTTTCTAATGTTTGCAGTGTCCTTTTCCAGAATAGATGTAATTTCATAGCCTTTGAGGCTAAGGGAAAGAAGAGTCGGGTTGCAAATGATAGCCACTGATGTAGACACGACACGGCAGGAGCCATAAATATGCACACCCATAAGTATACCTTAAGCTTGACAGATTCGAGAAGTGCCATGGCAACTTTTGCCATTCTGCCAAAGACATAAAGAAGTGAATAAATGGTTGTGATTTTTTTTCCATACTGTAACGAGTGGTCTGTAAACCTTAATTCCCATAGAAAGCTATTGGAAACTTTGTAAGAGTAAGCTTAAGGACATGGATGTGTACTCTAAACCCAAAATCTCGAGTGACATTAAGAAAGTGTGAGAAGGTATTGACTTACATATCCTCCATAAGTTTGTTTTATTAGTGGCTAGGAAACTTAAAAAGTGCATCATGACGAAGTGTAATCCTAAGAATAGTTTAGGTGAGAGACTCTCAGGTAAGATACTATATAGACCGTGCTTTTTGTAACAGAGACAGAGAGTGTGTTGGTGACATAGTCAACAGGTTGGATAATATTATGTCAGGAAATGGGAACAAGCCCATTATCTGTCTTAGTGGAAATGACATCGGGAAGGGCAGGAGACAGGAGCTGCTGGATAAGTACAGGTCAGCCATAGATGTAGTCAGGTCTAAGGGAGGGATCCCAATCACATGTAGCATCTTGCCTAGAAGAGGAGTGGACAATGAATGGATGTCTAGGGCAATTGGTATAAATTTCTGGCTAGACAGGTACTGCAAGGAACTTGCAATCCCATTCATTGATAACTGGGTCAAATTCTATGGCAAACATGATATGTATGCAAGGGACGGGGTTCATCTCTCTGGGGCTGGAATGGTTGCATTAACCAATTCGATTGAGGAGGTCATTGATGACTTGTCTAGGACTTTAAACTGATAGATTATAGAGGTACGGGTGTTTGTGGGAAACAATCAGACTGTAGTACTAGGGTTGAAAACAGCAAATATTACCAGGATACCTCAGGGATATGTTTAAAAGAATATTCAAAACAAAGTTGCTAGTAAAGGCAAAGCAATTGATCAACAAACAAAGAGAGATAATAGAGGGCAACGAGTGACTAGCTCCCTTAAGGTTTACTATACAAATAGTAGGAGTCTAAGAAATAAGATAGATGAGCTACGATTACTTGCAAGTGCAGGTAATATAGATATTATTGCTATAACAGAGACCTGGTTCAACCTGAAAGATAGAGAAATGCCTTCTGAATGCCACATACAAGGCTATAAACTATTCCACACTGATACGGTCAACAGGAAGAGTGGTGGAATGGCGATGTATGTCAGAGATAATATAAATTATTGCGTTCGAAACATCGGTCACAATCTGTTTGGTTACAGTTTCTCGAGGGACGTGAAAAATTAATTTTGGGGGTGATTTATAGGCCCCCAAACCTTGATAGGGAGTGCAGTAAGCTGCTATAGGACGAAATTCATAAGGCGTCTAGATTTGAAAATGTTGTGTTAATGGGAGATTTTAACTTTAGACTAATTGATTAGAACAATTTGACAGGAAATCTTTTAGTCCATAGACTTTCTTGGGACGATTCAGGATTACTTTTTAAAACAGATTGTGACAGAGCCAACCAGATGAAACAACCTCCTTGACTTGGTTACTGGCAACAAAGAATCACTAATTAATAATCATGAGGATAATGAAGAGTTTGGGGAAAGTGATCACAAATCACTTAGTTTTAATTATATCATGGAGTTACCCAAATAAATGCAATCAAGTCTCTGTCCCAGACTTCCGCTTGGCCGATTTCATGGGACTGAGAAATTACCTGGGCGGACTGAATTGGAATGACCTGAGTATGGGTCAGGTAGGTGGTGATGGTTGCCAAAATGACGTTTTTCAGAGCGTAGTTTTAGTTGCCTAGACAACTTATGTTCCGAGTAGGATAATTTTGATCTAACAAAAATGATTCCAAATGGATAAACAATAGATTATAACATCTCATTGGTCAAACGCGAGGCATATATAGGCATATCAAAAGAAGGGATGGGCAGTTAAGAAATCAATATATTCATTTAAAGAGAGAAATAAAAAAGGGAATAAGTAAAGCATAAAGGGATTATGAGGCTAAAGTCGCAAGGGATTCAAAGACTAACCCAAAGGGTCTTTCAGGTATACAGAAGTAAGATTAGGGACAAGATAGGCCCACTCAAAAGTTACTCAGGTCATATCTGGTGGCTAAAGCTCTCGCTTCACACGGCGAGGGCCTGGGTTCGATTCCCAGCCAGGGTAGAAACATTGGGCGTGTTTCTTTACACCTGTTGTCTATGTTCCCCATCAGTAAAATGGGTACCTGGGTGTTAGTCGACTGGTGTGAGTCGCATCCTGGGACACTGACCTAATCTGCCCGAAATGCTCAGCATAACAAGGGACTTTCTATATAGTAGTATGTCATTGATGT